>APFE030526451.1:0-158589 GCA_000404065.3 Pinus taeda
CAGCGAATGGCAAATTTGGTGGCGGAGTTGTGCTGGACTGTGGACACCAGGTAAATTTGGTAGCGGAGTTGCGCTGGACTTTGGACACCATGCCGAGGTTCAATTTTATCATTCTACAATCGCACTGTTTGTCAATTCGCAGCACGGTGGATGCCCGCCATAAGCCGATAGAAAGCTTAAACTAAAATCATGCAACGCTGACCGTATCGAATTGGAAAAAGACGAATTATTCGCTGTACCGACGAATTTCCGAATTTTTTTTGCCGGTACGGCCGAACTTGATAACTATGATTGACACGGCATGTTAAATTATGAAATGATAAAGCATATACCGAGATATATGGGGTCTCACGATGTTTCCCAAACACAATTATCCACTTTCACGATGTTTACCTACGACACTGATTGAGATGGTTCACTATGGTTTAGTTATTTACCGATACGTTTGGCGAGTTTGAAATTATCATTGAGTATAAACCATGGAAGCCCCATGTTATAGAAAATTCCATTAGTAGGAAGGCATATTAAGGCATATTTAGCAGGAGGAGGACATACCAATGCTAAGAGAGATCCGGATTCAATGCGTTGAGCAATTGAAGAGGAGAATGAATTCTGGATTGTTTTCAGACTAACACTCGAGTGAAGAAAATTACGAAACAAGTGAAGGAAGGAAAGACAGAATTTTTTGATATGTGATTGGTCTCTTACTTTTTTCCTTTTGTATCTATGTTCCTAAGACCAATTTTAAAAGGAACTCTTGAAGAAGTGTCATGAATCACGTTGGTTTGGGAACTGCAAACAATGTAAGCTAGTGGAATGGTTGGAGAGAGGTCAATTGTAGAAGGATATGAAGTGATATGAAGTGAAAAATAGAGGAGTAAATTTAGAATTATAGGTGAGTGTTTGGATGATTTCATTTCACATCTTGCTATGGTGCAGGATAATAATGGGATTATGGTTCTGGTTGACAATTTTTCTGTGTACATCGTTTTCATTTCAATGAAGGTGTCATGTAATGTGGAATAAATGGAAAATAAATTATTTTGACATGTATCAGACTATTGGGGTCTTTCGTTGAGTATTGTATCATACATAGATAAAAATTTTACGTGGAAACTTTTTACTTCATTGTTAAATTTTGTGGTACAAAGTTGTTACATAGTTAAATTTTTCATATGCAAATAGATGGATAGAAAGAGTGTATCATGTCTCTATCTTTTATTAGAGTTGATGTTAAGAACTATCTAGAATGATTGGATGCAACACAATTAAACTAAAACTTATAAAAGAGTGTGTACATACGTTAAAAACCATTCAAGGTAACCAATGGGAATATTCCCATGATGCCGCATATATTTATGCATGGTTAGTACATGAGTAGTTCCTTGTCCTCAAGATATAGATGGTGAGATCCATTTGAGATGCTTAAGCGAACTTCACATAAGTAGCAAACAAGATGAAGTGGGTAGATCAAGATAAAACATATGCATTGATAAATGCAGGAGACATGGTTTCTATGAAGGTGACCGAGAAGAAGTTCCCACCACCTACTCGAATGCTTAGATAATTTGTATAAAGGTTTGAAGGGTTGTTCAAAGTTATTGAGAGGATATATAATGTCACTTAAAGATGGTAGTTTCATTTTCATTTCCAAGCTCACCATCCGGTCTTTGATATCAGTAATTTATGTCCATGTCAAATTAACATGGATGATAAATTCAGTGGAAACACTACATGCATTAGACCTGATTATTAATGAGCTAGAGTTGGTGACTAAGGAGATATTATTTTACAATACTTCAAGTGTTTATAAAAATTGAAAGAGACTATTTTTTTGGTGAAAGGATTTTTTAGAAGAAGGGAATAGATGGGAGATATGTGATTCACTATAGATATAGATATAGATATAGGTGAAGGAACTTAGTGAGTTTAAGAGGAAGAATCCTTTAGTCGTGATATAATTTTCGAGGATGGGAATGACTTATGGTAGGGAAGGATGTAACATAATTAAGAGTGAAGGCATGTTAACTCCTACACAACCATAGCTGAGTTCTTAATTGAGCGTGCTACACAATTTGGATATCTTTCTAAATCTTTTAGGGCTAAGAGAAATTAGATTCCTCTTCATTCCAACTCGTATATTCCTTGTATTTGGATCAAAATGTCATGCATAAAGGTAGGCTATTTCTTCGAAGCCAAAAACTTTAGGAACATATGTAGTGTTTTCTAGTATACGAGTGTAGGGGCATCACTTCACAACTATTCTAACACCCAAATTCTATAAATATATCATAGTTAGTTATGGTTATGTATCCCTAGATAGATGACTAACCTAGCTCATTATTTTTATTGTTAGTAGACGTGCCCCCTTTTATGGGAATTTTTTTTTTTGTTAATATTCACTCCTAGAACAAGGCCTCATTGTCCATTCTAAAATATTTGTTGTTGGTAGCATGTCCACATTATATTAAAGGATATTTCTTCTTCAATATTGTATATATATGTATACTCATAGGCTTCGAAGGCATGAAGTCTAGGAAAATAGGCTGAAGAAATTTTGTTTATGTTTTGGAATAGATTATTTTCATCCCTAGTTATTTTTAGAACACTTGTTTTAACTTATTCTTTCATTTTATCTCTTTGATATCTAAAACGATTTTCCATAATGCGATTACATAAGAAAGAATTGGTATGATAATCTCATTCATTTTCCTAGTTGTCGTGCTCTGTTGAAAAAGATCTTTGTCAACGAAGAATGAATTCTGGTTAAGGAGCCTAATTTAACAAGTTGTTAACTAGACTTTGTCGTAAATAGGGAAGTGAGTAGGGGTATTCAAAATTTTTACAAATCCTAATTGTGGAAAATATGCATAGGAAGGAAATCGACTTACATTGGTGGGTCCAATGGAGCTACCATTTAAGAGCTTCAAAGAATTATTAAATTGTGTGATGTAATGTTGGCTATAATTGTCTTCCGAATAAATTTAGATTGGGGTGGTTGAGATTTTCCTTGCATAAAGTCCGTTGCAGTCGATGCTTCTCTCATCATAACAACATGAACATTGACTCTAATTCTTAATATTCTTCAGTATTAACCCATGCTCCAATTGTGTTTCTACTCAAGAATACATGTAGGGGGTTGACTACAACTTACAAGTGAAATTCTATGAGATTTACCTCACATAGGTCAATCATGTTAATCAAATTTTGCACCTTGAGCATCAAATATCAAGATTGGAACATGATGTAGACACACTGAGGGTAATTATTTTATCCTAAAGATTTAGAGAGACTCAACCACAGGTGAGAACCACCGTTTGAAGATTGCAACAAAGAAGAAAATAGACTTCAAGAAGCACTAACTTAATATGATTGATCTGCATGCAATGTGTCTTTGGGTTTTTTTGGTTTTTTGGTAAGGTTTTAATAGAAAGTATCTCTACATGATGGTTTAATAATAAAGTGCTAATGGGTTAGTAGATAAAAATCACACTTTGAATTAAATGGAGTTGCAGCTCACAGTTGTGTACAACACCTGGGAGACTACACTCAAACAAAGAGGAGAGTCACTCTCAAGTACACTCTACATTACATCAAATGAATATTACAATATTAAATACATCACTGAAAAATAGGTAGTTGTAAACAACCTCCTAAACTATAGGAACTAATCCTAAACTAAGGAGATACGTTACAACCACATAACCATTTCTCCATTATTTCTAACTCCCCCCCTTAATGGAGAAAGGGTTATTCTGCACACCTAACATCCCTCTAAATAACTCAAACTTTACTCACCCTAGAGGCTTAGTAAAAATATCAGCTAAATTATCACAAGTGTTACAATACTCCACACATATTTCTTTTGACAGTATCTTTTCTCGAACAAAATGAAACTGAGTGTCAATATGTTTAGTATTTTTATGGAAAGCTAGATTGTATGCAAGCTTTATTGTGCTCTGGTTGTCAGTTTTGATGCTGGTTTCTTCTTTCTGACTTTCGCCTACATCACTAAGCAATCTCCTCAACCAGATGGCTTCGCATGTTGCTGCACACAACGCCTGGTACTGAGCTTCACATGATGATAACGCTACAGTACTTTGCTTTTTGCTACTCCACGAGATAACCCAGGATCCAATACTAAATGCATATCATGTGATGGATCTACGATCATCCAGGTTGCCTGCCCAATCTGAATCTGAATAACCTGCTAAAGTAACATCAGAAATGTCAGTGTATAAAAGACCATAATTACAAGTACCACTAAGGTACCTCAACACACATTTTGCTGCATTCCAGTGACTGTGAAGTGGTCTGGACATAAATTGGCTCAGAACACTAACAGAGTATGCAAAATCTAGCCTAGTTGTCATGAGATAGATCAGACTTCTGACTAGTTGTCTATACAAAGTAGCATCCACCTTTTTTGTGCCATCGTCACTGCTTAACTTAAGATTCTGTTGCAATGGTGTTGCTGTTGTTTTACACTGTTCCATTCTGAATTTTTCCAAAAGGGTTCTGGCATACTTTCCTTGAGTTAGAAAAGTTTGACCAGAATCTTTCCACACCTCCAAACCTAGGCAATAATGAAGATCTCCAAGGTCTTTCATTTCAAATACCTGTGACATTTGCTGCTTGATTTCTTTGATCAAATTATTTTCATTTCCTGTTATTATCATGTCATCCACATACAAAGAAATCAAAATGATTTGCCTCTGTTTATTTATCTTGGTATACTTGTTTGGATCGTTGAGGCTCCTATGAAAACCATCCTCAATAAAAAATGAATCAATTTTTTCATGCCATGACCTGGGGGCTTGTTTCAAACCATAAAGTACCTTATGCAGTTTACACACTAAATGCTCCTGCCCTTTTTTCACAAAACCAGGAGGTTGTACTAAATAAATTTCTTCCTTTAATTCTCCATTCAGAAATGCAGACTTAACATCTAGCTGGTGTAGCTTCCATTTATGTTTTGTTGCTAAAGAGATTAGCATTCTAATTGTATTTAGTTTAGCTACAGGGGAAAAGGTGTCATCGAAATCTATGCCTTCTTGCTGTGAATAACCCTTTGCTACCAGTCTAACTTTATATTTTTCTACATTCTCATCTGCATTTATCTTAGGTTTATACAACCACTTACAACCTATAGGGGTTTTTCCTTCTGGCAACTCAACTAAGTCCCAAGTATGATTTCTATATATTGATTCAATTTCCTCATGCATTGCAGCCCTCCATTCATCTGATTTACTTGCTTCTTCATAGTTTGAGGGTTCTACAATATTTAAAATTTTGGACATTAAAGCATAGCCTCTCAATTTAGCAGGTAGTCTAGTCTTCCTACCTAATCTTCTAGGTAAAGGACTTACCTCAATTCTATCTGTTTCAGCACTCTCTCGGCCTGCATCATCATATATTACACTATCTACTGCTACTTCTTTCTATTTTTGCTCCTGCTCCTGCTCCTGCTCTTCTTCTTCTTCATTGTTCAATTCTATCAGGAATGGAATGTGGCTGTCATTGTTAGAGTCTTCCTTTCCATCTTCTGTTTGTTCATGAAAAATGACATCTCTTCTTGCAAACACTTTATGAGTCACAGGATTATATAACTTGTATGCCTTATACTCTGTGCCATATCCTACAAATATACATTTCAAGGCTTTGGGGTCTAGCTTTTTCCTATCTGCTTTTGGTATATGAGCAAAGGATTTAGATCCGAATATTCTTAAATGACCAACTACTGGTTTGAGTCCAAACAATGCTTCAAAGGGGGTTTTGAAGCCAAGACATTTGGTAGGACTGTTAAACACACCTGGTGGACTAGAAACAAATATGAAAAATAAATCATGCATTGCAATTTTATTAACAAATTGATATACATTTATAGTACATTTGGTGACCGTTGGGATTCAGATCCCAAGGTCCCTTGGACTGCTTTGTCCATTCGGCTTCCACGCTAACCCTTTAGGATTAGGTATCCAACATTCCCCCCCTTAATCCGAAGGGTTATGTATGAGTCCAAGAAAAGAGCTGTAATACAAAATGTGCAAATATGCATGGCAGCACTAGGCTGAATGTGCTCTCTGAAATGTTGGTAAAATAGGGCGGTGGTTTAAGGATGGCCACCAACACTGGAACGCTTAGTGCAGTTCCCGGAACTCTTCCAAAACTGGCAAGAAGCTGAAGTCTTTTGCTAGAGGAAGTGATCCTATTGTTTTAAAGAGGGAAACTTCAACCATAAAAGGGAGGTCTCACCCCGTATAAAAGGTAAAACTTCAACCTGAAAAGGGAAGTCTCAACCTGTGATGGTTTAAGGATGACCAACAACTCTGGGATGCTTAATGCAATTCCTGGAACTCTTCCAAATCTGGCAAGAAGATGAAGTCTTCTGCTAGAGGAAGTGTCCTCAATTTTGTTCTCGGAACTCTTCCAAAACTGGCAAGAAGCTGAAGTCTTCTGCTAGAGGAAGTGTCCCAGATTGCCAACTGAAGGCATGTTCAGGCATCTTTGTCTCTGGCTACAACTCTGAAACTTGTATGGCAGGTTGTGGCTCAGGCTCGCTTGATGTGGCTTTGAAGCTTGTAGATGACCATCATTTCCCCCCCTGTCAGATACAAGGTGAGATGATGGAGAAAACTCAACTGCAAGACTGTTCAATATTATGGAACAAGTTCTAACATGTGTTTGAAATATCTTCTTGGCTGTTGATGCCCATTGCCAAGAAGCGATCCATCCTAGATGAATCTTTGTTCTTGCAGGATGTTTGTTGCTGAAGCATCTGTTTGAAGAATGACTGGTTTTATGACAGTGCTTACATGGATGAAGATCAAAACAGTGATCTTTCAGATGGCCAACTCGATCACAGTGTTGGCATTTCACGATCTGTTGTTGTTGTTGTTGCTGTGGAGGAGGAGCAGAGTCTGGAACAGCTGTAGCTAAACTGTCATGAGAAGTAGGTGAACTGTCATTAATGAAACCAGCACTCTGAAACTGAATGGGCTTGGTGTAGTCTGGAATATGAAAGGACAAGTCCTTGTCATATCCAAGACCAGTTCTGTACTTGTTGTGGACAAGCTGTTCCCAAGGTCTGATGATGGGCTTGGGAAGTGCAGACTGAACTTCTGCATCTGCATTTACAACTGCTGCTTTATTTGAGTCAATAGGAAAATTATTAACTTGCTGTTTATGGGAGTCTGTTTCAATATTCTGAACAGAAACAGGTTCAGAAAGATGACTCCATTGCTGTAGTTCTTCTTGCTGTAGCTATGATTCAAGCTGCAAAAAATCGATCTTTTCTCGTGCATTTTGCAAACAGCTTTGAATATTAGAGAGAGAATCCTTGCTAACTTTTACCATCCCATCAATACTGGAATGTATTAGGGTATTCAGTAACTCTAATACATCATCCATTCGATCTATTTCAAAATAATGCTTCAATGAACTTGTGGTAACTTGGAAGAAGAGCATCAATATTATACTACTCAGAGAAGCCTTTTCAAAATATCAAATCTGAAAGTTTGTCCGCAGTACCGTTGCAGATAGAAACAAGAACTTTATCATCCCCTTGGAATAAAATGGCAAATGTTGTAAAAGTGTTGACCAATAGTGGAAACTTAATAATTTCTGTCACAAATAACTAATAATTCCGTTGCTGCAATTTTAATGTCTACTCCCTGTTTCATGAAAGGAGCAGCATATATATATATAATTTTGCTTACCAACAACATACAAGATGGCAACACACAGCAATCTGGACTACTAGACAGTACATACTTTGGCAATTTAGCTCTCAAGGAAGCCTACTACAGCTTTTAATTCTTAATGGTTGATACTATATGAATGATATCAATGCCAAGATTCAGATTTCATGAATTGATCCTCTGATGGAATGAAAATTTAGTCTACTTTTTCTGGAAGAGATAATCTTTGCTAACAAACCCAGCCAAAATAATACTTTTAGAATCTGAAATTTCCTTATCTCATTTTGTCCCTCAATGGTGACCGCTCCGTCTCAGTGGCCAACTTCTTGTCCTCGTCGAAGATATAGGTTTCAATGTTTGTACTCGGCCTCTTGGTGTCCAGTAACAATTATTGAGACATTGGGATATCCCAAGCTTCAATTGCAGAGAAAAAAAAGAATCTAAAATGGCATCGAACAATTTTCTGTAGTTGTGATCTCCGTCTTTAATCACCACACTTCCGCTGTGGAAGAATTTTCTGATGGCATTGACAAGATACAACACGTCTCACGTAAAAATGTTATGACTCGGTGCAAACTTTCTATAACAATTGACAATCTCCAAAATTACATGTTACAGAAAAGGTAACTTCAATTGTGATCCACTTCTTGGACCACCAACAAATGGACTACTGATGCAGAAAAGCCTTTCCGCGGGCCAGAACTAGAAGCTGCTAACAAGAAGCTTTTTTTTTTACAATCACTATAACATTACATGAAAATCAGTAGTCTGTGCCTTTTTTATTTTGAATCTTTCCAAAGAATTGAATGGGAAGAACTGTACAGCTTAACGTAAAGTAAATTGGTAAAACAAAAGCTCTCCAATTGAATATATTGCACAGAAAACTGATTTCTCCACAAACCATAGAGGTCTTTTCAATCTCTCCACGTATTGGCTCAAATGTCATCAGTCAATATTAGAACAGGAAATTTTCCATAGTGCTTCTCCTCAGATTCTTTCTTATGGTCATGATCGAGACTGTTTCTTACTCCCAAAAGAGCACGATGTACAGCACCAGCACCAGCAGATGCTGGTGCAAGAGCAGCTGATGGTGCAGCTTGAACGACAGTTAGAAGTGCATGCCCTGCACCTTCCCACGGACATACGACTTTATTGGATTGCCTATAAGAGAAGTAGCTGTCCTCTCCAATCCACGAGTAAGGCTTTCACAGGCCTGGCGTAGCCCCTGACGTGCATCTCCTGGTTGATTAATTTTCCCTGCTACCTCTAAATTATCTCTTGATGTAAGTGAAAATGATGGTGGAATGCCGCCTAATGCAGATTCTGTATGAATAAGGATTCCATGAAGATATTACAATGCACACGAACCAACGCAAAGAAGGGACTGCTTCAATGGACCGCTTGAGAGAATTGTAGGAGTAACCAGTGAATAGCACCAGGGAGAACACAGTAGCTTTAAAAACGGAAGTGTCAATTGCAAGCATTATCTCTTCGAATGAAACTATCTCCAGAACGACTATATCGCTATAGTTGCTCCCAACTTCGGCTCAGTTTTGTTTTTGTCCATATAGCGCCGTTACGTTCACTAAAAACCTACGAGGACAACATCGAAGCAAACGCAGGATCCGAGTGCTATTTGCATGGGAGAATGCATACAGTGTAGGACTAATTTGTCAGATGCATTCAGGCAGAGAGAGGTCGATTATTGTATTCAGAATAACAGGTAGCCAGAATGGAGCGTTACAGGTTAGGTAGGCACTCAACGCTTCAGTGAAACGTTTTGGTGTTTTGGTGTCTGAGCATATACAGAAATCACAAATAGAATATGTCAGGGCAGCACAGGTGTGGCAGACTGAGCGCAGGTAATGAAGGCAGCTAATTATATGGGGGAGCAGCGCAGGGAGCAGTTTTAACAGGTTGCAGCTAAAATTTAGCTGAATAAATATTCATGAGAAAATATTCATGAAATTTATGGCAAAAATAAACTGTATAGAAAGGCCATGAACAAATGGCTCAAATTAGTTGTGCAGGGCAGGAATACGCCTGCTCTGATACCATGTTAAACAGACATGGACAGCCAAAACAATAGGAAAGATAAAGCATGCGATACGATTTTATTAACAATTTGATATACATTTATAGTACATTTGGTGACCATTGGGATTCACATCCCAAGGTCTCTTGGACTGCTTTGTCCATTCGGCTTCCACGCTAACCCTTTAGGATTAGGTGTCCAACAAATGTTTATTATATCTTTGTTATGTACATGGTTTTATGTAGGTTATAAGCATGGTTAATTGACCGGTTCATGTCATGGTTATTTCATGTATTTACTTGTAATTGTCAAAATTATGGATGCAAGACCTAATTGATGTTATAACATTTCAAGGGAGAAGGTGGTGATCCTTCTTGGTATGTTTCATAAGAGTTTTTAGTCATTCATTTTTTGTCTTGTATCCTAGACCTGTAGGTTGCATTGATGCCAAGTCTTTGACAAAATGTTAATCTCATTTGGGGATGGTCATTCCTAGTCCTGAGGTTGATTTGGTTTATTAGTCTTGTCATCATGTCTTTGATGGATTTTGAAAGTTACAACAAGTTTTGGGCAGAGGCCGGAATTCTAGTCTAGAAAAGTGCCTTAAATTCCACAAACGCTAGCACATGTTTGTTGGGAAAAGTACCTCGATGCTAGCGTGTAGACCTGTGAGAGCTTCTAGAGGCCCCTGGACACTAGCATGCCCATAACATGAGAAAGTCCAGAGGCGAAGAGGTCTAAATGGTCAGTGGGATCCAAGGGTAGGATGTCTAAGTGGCCGGGATGTCCCTTGGGGGTGTTTCTGATGATGTAGAAGGTATGGTTGATGTGTTCCATTAATTCCATTTCCTTAAGGTCACAAAGGATGTTGAATCCCTTCATAGTGGCCTCTATCATTGCATGTTTACCCCGATTGGCCGGCCACTTGGGTAGATATAGGAGGAGGGTGTTTACATATTAGTATCAGAGCATGGTTGCACTCTCCTTGGGTGAATGTGGTTATAATGCATTCATGTCAGTTTCACATGTGTCAGACATCCTTGAATTCTTGTTGCATATGGATGGTGTTGTTCATGGTCATAGTGATGTCACCTTGGGAGTAAGGATGTCATTGTGTGAAGTTGTTGCCATGGGTGTATGATTGGGCACATGTTGTTTATGTTGGCATATGGTCAGTATAAAATGATATTTTGTTTTCATGCATGAGGTCACGGTATGTGTAGTTGATATGTTCATGCATTGATGACCAGACTCTAGCTACAATGATGGACATATGGTTACATGCCTATGTGTTATATTTTAAAATGTTGTTATTATTATGTTATACATGTATCACGCTAATTTGATGATCTTGCAGATGAGATATCCTCCCCGAACTATGCTAAGGTACATTGGTTTATTGTGTTTTGGTATGGTGGACATAGTATGCCTTGTAGGAAAGAGGTCAAAATGGATAGCACGATGGTAGACTAAAAAGAATCTCCCTATGAATCAAATGAGCAATGTGGTGTTGGTAAATCTTATGATTTGGTAGAAACATTAAGAGGATCGAAGGAAGAAATAAGGAGTTGTAAGGCAGACATTGACAAAATCATGTAGGCACAAGAGAAAAATGTAGAGGTTAATGCAATACTACTTTAGAGTTTGTCAAAATTACAGCAACAAGGACCACTTCAGATCCACCATGAGCAGGAGGACAAAACTAATGGGGCATATGGCAGAAATTATTATGGTGGTCATAGGTCAAACAGAGAAGACATGATCAGAGATGGTAGGTTGTTGGACACTCTGGATAGGAGAGGTGATGGAAACAATTATTATACTAGTTCTAGTTCTGACATGCATCATGATCGTCATCGTTATCATCCTTATAGGAGGAGTGATAGGGGACAGTTGCCTAAAGAGTTTAAGAAAGAAAATCCACCTACCTTTGATGGAGAGATGAAGAAATCATACGATGCATAGGGATGGTTTCTTGGTATGAAGAAGTTCTTCAGATTGCATGAGTATTTTAGAAAAAATGAACTCAAAGATAGCCACTTTCAGTCTCAAAGGTAAAGTAGATATTTGGTGGGAAAATGAGAATAATGTTAAAAGTATACATGAAGATGATTTGACTTGGCATTAGTTTGAGAGGATATTCAAGAAGAAGTATTTGTCAGAGAGATACTTTGATGACAAAGCTAAGGAGTTTTATGAGTTGTGGATGTGTTCCATGATAGATGATGAGTATACTAGCCGGTTCTTGGAGTTGTTGAGATATGTGCCTTACCTTAAGGAGGAGAAGGCGAAGGTTCAGAGATTCATCAGTGGAATGTCAGTAGCATACAGAGACCAGATTGATTTAATTGATTCTAGAGCATTGGAGGAGGCCATTCGAAAGATGAAACATTGTTATGAGCAGTCAAAGCGCAAAGTTGAGCCCAAGTGTGACTTGAAAACAAATGAGAAAGCTAAAGAAAAATGGCCACCAAAGCAAGGAAGACCCCAAGATCCAAGTGAGAAATAAAATGTAGTCCCTTACAAGAATTTCAATACAACTGAGAAGGGACATGGAGAGAAACAAACTAGAGGTGGTGGTAGAGAACCATTTCACCATTGGATATGTGGTAAGGATCATCGTAGGAGGGATTGTCCATAGTATCAGAGTGGTGGTAGACCCCAGATCGATAATTCTTAGGAGGCACATATAGTTGGTGATGTTGGTCATAGCATTCCTCATATCTATGTAGCTGTGGACAACAAACAAGTAGATCATTAGGCATCTATCATTGAGATGGACGGTAAGATTTGTGATCAAGTTGTTTCTATTTTGATTGATCCTAGATCTAACTATAGTTATATTAATCCTAACCTAGTGGATAAGTATGGTTTGAGAAAAGAAGTGCATGCTTAATCTTGGTTAGTACAGTTGGCTACAAGTACAAAGAAGATAATTCACCATTGGGTAAGAGCTTGTGAATTTGAGTTAAATGGTATGCCTACAACAACACATTTGAATGTACTGCCATTGGGATCGTATAATATGATTTTGGGTATCACTATTGGATGTACCTTCACAGGACCAAAGTGGATTGCTTCGACAAGGCCATTGAGTGTGTGGATGATAGTGGGGAAAAGAGAAATTTGAAAGGGAAGAAGAAGCCTACATCAATGAGGATGGTTACCGCTATGCAAACTGACCATAGTTACAGAAAAGGTTGTGTGATGTTTCCAGTTCATATATCTAGTGACAAGGGAAAAGATGTTGAGGATGCAGAAATATTTAAGAGGTACCCTATATTGCAAACATATCAGGATGTGTTTCCATCAGAAATTCCAGAGTTACCTCCTCACATGAAAGTGGATTTCTTTATTGAGTTTGTGTTAGGGGCAACACCAGCATCAAAGGCACCTTACAGAAGGAGCACTCCAGAGCTAGTAGAGTTGAAATTGCAGTCAAAAGAGATGCTTGGCAGGGGATACATTAGGCCAATTGTATTGCCTTGGGGTGCACCCGTGTTGTTCATAAAGAAGAAAGATGGTACTCTTAGTTTGTGCATTGATTATAGGAAGCTGAGAAAGGTAACGATCAAGAAAAATTACCCATTTCCAAGGATTGATTATTTGTTTGATTAGTTGAAGGGACCAGCAGCGTTCTCTAAGATCGACTTGATATCGCTTTACCATTAGGTACACATCAAGGAAGAGGATATCTTCAAGACTATGTTCAGGACTAGGTATGGGTATTATGAGTTTGTTGTAGTTGCATTCAGTTTGACTAATTTTCTAGCTACATTTATGTTTTTGATGAAAAGTGTGTTGTGTCCTTATCTGGATAGGTTTTTTATTGTATTCATTGATGACATCTCGTTATATTCCAAGAACGAGGAAGAACATGCCTAGCATTTAGCAGCAGCGTTGAGATTGCTAAGAGAGCATCAGTTGTATGCTAATCTCAACAAGTGTAGCTTCTTTCAGGAAGAGGTGCATTACTTGGGACATGTCATTTCCAATGAAGGCATTGCAGTAGATCCGGAAAATATAATGGCCATCATGGAGTGGGCAACTCCTAAGAATGTGGATGATGTGAGATCATTTATGGGATTCGCAGGTTACAGAAGGTTCATCAGGAACTTCTCATGCATTGCATATCCTATCACATCATTACAGAGGAAAGGTAAGATTTTCGAATGGATGGAAGAATGTGCAGCTAGTTTTGAGAAGCCAAGTAGTTGTTAACACATGCACTAGTACTAAATATTGTAGATCCGGACAAGGAGTTTGTAGTGTGTACATATGCTTGAAAGAGAGTATTTGGTGGAGTTATCATGCAAGAAGGACAGGTAGTGTTTTATGAGTCACGAAAACTAAATGAGCATGAGCAGAAATATCCAATGCATGATCTTGAGCTAGTAGCGATCATACATGCATTGAAGATGTGGAGGCACTATCTTATTGGCAGGAGGTTTGTGCTGATGAGCGATCACAGTGGGTTGAGGCATTTGTTTGATGAGCCAAATCTAAAAGCCAGGCAAGCTAGATGGTTGGCCACCCTTATTGAGTTTGACTTTAAGATCAGATACATCAAAGGAAAGGAGAAACAGATTGCAGATGCTCTTAGTAGGAAGGTACAGGTAAATCATATAGAAGCTATGAGCTCTTATGGGATAGAGTTACAGGATAGGATCTTGCAGGTAGGACAATGGGATGACAAGTACATGGATATCATGCACATGTTACAACAATGTACAGGTATAGGTGGAGGTGAAGGTACAGGTACAAGAACAGGTACATGTGATCAAGATGTAGACTATCGTTTCACAGTAGATGGTTTGGTGAGATTTAGGGATAAGATCTATGTGCTAGATTGTAGTAAGATCAAGAAGCTTATCTTGAGGGAGTTTCATGTCAAGCCATACTTAGGTCACCCAAGGTATCAGAAGACGTTGACGATGGTGAAGAAGTTCTACTATTGGCCAAATATGAAGAAGGAGGTGGCAGAGTTCGTGGCTAGATGTTTATATTGTTAGCAGGTAAAGGTAGAATGTAAGCATCTAGGTGGTCTACTACATCCTATTGTGATTTTGGAATGGAAATGGAGGTCATTTCCATGGATTTGATTACAAGTCTTCCGAGGACAATGAGACAACATCATTCTCTTATGTTCATGGTCAAGAGGATGAGTAAGGTAGCTTACTTCATTCCATTGAAGACTACATATTTAGCCAGTGAGGTAGCACATGTTTTCATTAGAGAGATAGTGAGATTACATGTTGTTCAAAAGAAAATTGTTTCAAATAGGGATGCAAAGTTCACTTCCAAGATTTGGAAGGAGATATTTGTAGGTTTGGGTACAAATTTGCACTTTAGTACATCTTGTCATCTGTAGACAGATGGACAAACAAGGAGGGTCAACACGATATTGGAGGATATGTTGAGGATGTACGCGATGCACTAGCAGAGGAGATGAGAGGAGTATCTTCCATTGGTTGAGTTCACATACAACAATGGTTATCATGATTCATTTAGAATGTGTCCTTTCGAGGCATTATATGGGCGGAGTTGTAATACTCCTATCAACTAAAGTGATCCCATGAAAAAGGTACTTATTGGACTAGATATGTTGGCAGACATGGAAGAGGAAATGCAGGTTATAAAGAAGAATCTAAAGGTAGCACATGATAGATAGAATAGTAATGCAGACCAACACAGGGTATTCAAGTTTCAGGTTGGGGAGCACGTTTATTTGCACATCAATGAAAAGAAGATCTCTTTGAGGATTGGATCATGTGCCAAGTTGGCACCAGGGTATTGCGGGCCTTTCGAGATCCTTGATAGGATTGGAATAGTGGCCTATCGACTTGCACTGCCTCCAATAGTGAAATTCCATGATGTTTTCTATATTTCATTGCTTAAAAGTGATATAAAGGATGTTAATCATGTTATTGATTGTCTGTATTGCAGGTGGAGCAAGAAGGCGAGTTCCAGCTGGAGTCGCAGTACGTATTGCAGTTTAAGCATCTCATGCTCAGGAACAGAGCGATAGAGAAATTTAAAGTGTAGTGGAAGCACATTGGCCCCAAGGAAGCTACATGGGAGATGGCAGATCAAGTGTGGGCTATGTATCATTCATTATTTGTCGGTTGAGGCAAAACAATTTTGGTTTGATGTTTAGTATATGTTTAGCATATGTTTTGCTGATGTTTGGTATATGTATATATGGATGTAAATGTCACCACGATCTAAGTTATAAAGCTCCAATTAGCAGTATGGTTGTTATCTTGTGATGTTGTCATGATGTTTTTCTTTTGAGCAGGTCTATCATTGTAAATATTTCAATGAGCTAAGTTATAAATCTCCAAGGGCAGTATGTTTTCTTTCAGCGGTTTTATTGAGGTCTTGGTGTGCTTTAACACTGAGGACGATGTTCCCGAGGGGGGGGGAGGGTTTATGTAACAACCTAGGTGAAAATTTAATGTAATAAAAGTTAATAAAGGAAAAAATAAGACCGTGGTTAAGGGACATGTATTCCAAGTTGAATGTTAGGCAAAGATATCCTAGTGGGCATCACTGGATGTGTTTATGGCTAAGGAAATTTGCAAAGGCATTAAAAGGAAGAAAGACATTTTTGGCATATTTATTTATGAAAATAAAGGAAAATAGGAGAAAAGTGAGGTGAAAAGTCATAGGTTGCATGTGAGGAAGAAATTGAAGGAAAATAGTTGAAAATGAAGATAATAGAGGCCTCATTAATAAAAAGGCTTATGAGGATCAGTTTGTAACCTTTTATCCATTTGATTTTTGAGCTCTCTCATTATTCTCTCTCTCTCTCTCTCACTCTTGGTCGCTTAGAGTTTCTTGGAGCATTACAACTTTGGAGAAAGGAAGGAAAAGTCGACAAAGGGAAAGGAAAAAAAGCAAGGATCAAGCAAGGAAGAGTAGGATCAAGCAACTTCAACAAGAATACTTGCAGGTAACATATTGCATCTATGATTTCTTAGCTAGTTTTGACATGCATGGCTTTTCATGTTGGTTTATGGTTCTCTTATTGTCGGCGGCATTGTTTTGTCAGGTTATGACAGGGGTTTTCATCCTATCCATGCCTTTCTAGATGCCATGGTGTGTTGGGATGTTTGCCTCAATTTTGATTTTTCGATTTGCCGGATAGATTTTGGAATCCAAGGCAGAGCTGGTCTCAAGGTTCATTCCCAAAGGCCTAGGAATCCCTTGACTAGTTTTGGCAGGATACATGGTAAAGCCTGAGGGAGGAGTCTCGGTTTCGGACCTAGTGATCTGGGTTTGGATTTCAGTAAATACTGAGAGACTGGTCTTGATTTAGGGCCTAGTGATCCAGTATTGGATTGGAGAAGGAAAATTCCTAAAGTATAGTGATGGATTATGGATGGCATTCCAAGTTCGAATCGGTTTTGTGATTAGAGCACTAGTTTTGGTGTGATCACGGTTTGGTGAGGGTGGAGGTGGTTTAAAATTTGGATTCCCTTGTATTTTTTATTGGTTTATCCATGAGATCCCACATTCATGCTTGGAATATGTCACAGGGATGAGTGGCTAAAAGAAAGATTTGGTTCAGCCATGTCTCCGGTCAGGTGGTATGTTGAAGTCCCGAACCTGGTCAGATTTGCCTATGATTAATGAAAGATAAATTCCCTTGATTTTGAACTTGTTTATATATGGATTTAATGGCTATTATATCTCCATTATTTACATGGTTTTATCTTGGTTATAAGCATGGTTAATTGATTGGTTCATGTCATGGTTATTTCATGTATTTACTTGTAATTATCGAAATTATGATTGCAAGACCTAATTGATGTTATAATAGTTCAAGGGAGAAGGTGGTGATCCTTCTTGTTATGTTTCATAAGAGTTTTCAATCATACATGCTCTATCTTGTATCCTAGACCTATAGATTTCATTGATGTCAAGTGTTTGACAGAATGCCAGTCCAAAATAGGGATGGTTAGGCCTAGTCCTGAGGTTGATTTTTGGTTTATTAGTTTTGTCATAATGTATTTGATGGATTTTGAAAGTTACAAGAAGTTCTAGGCAGAGGCTAGAATTCTGGGCTAGAAAAGTGTCTTAAATTTTGCTGACACTCGCACAAGTCTGATGGGAAAAGTCCCTGGTTGCTGGCATGCAGGCCTCTGAGATTGTCTAGAGCTCCCTGAATGTTGGAATGCTCATAGCATGGGATCCTCCAAAGGTTAAGTGTGCTAAAAGGTTAGTGGGACCTAGGGGAAAGATGTCTAAGTGGTTGGGAAGTCTCTTAGGGGTGTTGGTGCTGATGTGGAAGGTATGGTTGATGTGTTTCATCAATTCCATTTCCTTAAGGTCACCAAGAAGGTTGAATCCCTTAATAGTGGCCTCTCTCATCGAATGTTTACCTTGGTTGGCCGATTACTTTGATAGATGTGGGAGGAGGGTGGTTACAATAGCTCCATCATAAATTGTCCCAATTGTATTGTTTTGAGTTGACTAATTTGCACTGTGAACAAACCTTTATCACTACCAATTGGAATGAAAAAGAGTCCAATAGCTACGTTTCATGTAATCTAGTATGTACAAACCCAACATCAGTGATTGGCACAATTTTTATTTTCTATTACTCTTGTTTTCTCATGTTGTTTACCCTCCTAGACATCCAAGCGAGGGAGCAACTTTAACTATAAATAATTTCCTTGGGAAAGTAGGGCTATTTTGGTTATGTCAATTTTGTCTTAATTGTTCAATATTGATCATGAGTAATGCCTTGATGAATATATCAACCAACCATGCAGGAGAAACCAAATTATTCATAAACTAGGGTGTTTCTCCAACCTGTTGAACTCATGTGTCTTCCTTAACTGGATATTTTGCCAATTGATGATCCTTTATTATGGAGTATAGGATATATGATAAAATTTGGAAAAATCATCTGAGATGTATTCCGACCACCTCCACTAGTTCTAAGGACCCTTCTTACTTTTCTACCTGACCAGGCTTCTAGTTCAATTTAAAATCCTTAAAACATGAGAGTACATCTATTTTTTTTCAAGAAATAAATCCATTTTTTTGGGGAGACCATCAATAAACGTCAAGAAATACCATGCTCCTCCAATTTCTAGAGTTGGCATAAATGTCGTTGTGAATAAGGTCCAACAATTGTAGTGCTCTCCATGTTTTTTCCTTTGCTAACTAGTTGGTATTGTTTTCCTTCACTACATCATTAACAAACTATAGTCTCTCATATTATGCGGCAAATAGCTTCATACCCAACTACAAAGGCCTACGATCTCTATTTTTTAAAGACATAATGACCATATTATATACTTAACTAAATTAAGAAAAACTTTAAAGAAGATATATTCCTTGCATATATTTGAAATTTTATACAATAAACCAAAAAGAAACCAGAAGGGGGAGATTTTCAACTATTTTTTTTTAAATAGCTAAAGGTTCATCGGATATCCAACGAACTACTTTCAGATATCAAACATAAATTTTTGGAATGCCAGACGCAAATTTGTTGGATATCTCACAAAGTTTTGTCATATTATTTGATGAATGAGTGTTGGATATCCAACGGATTTGAGCCTGAAATCTGAAATACATTTGTATTACGTTTCCTCGATGGTTTGTTCATCGGGTGGATGTTCATCAGGTGTCTGATGAAAATCTCTCATATATCTGACAAACTTCCATCAGATTATCCGACGAAGGGGTGTTAGATATCTGACGAAAACATGTTTGTTGGATTATTCCAGGGAATTTCACTAACGAAACTGAGAGCCACTTTTCATCGCATATTCAGTGAATATTATCTGACGAAGGGATGTTGGATATTCAACGCCAACATTTTGTTGGATTATCCCACGAAATTTCACCGACGAAACTAGGATCCCGTGTTTCGTCAGAGTACCTACGTAATTACATCAAAATATCGACGAACAATTGTCATATTTTAGTGCACATATTGGTAGGGAAACAAGAATTGTGTTACACAAAACCTCCATGGCTTGTGTTAATGTCCACCCAATCACAGAAGTAATTTTCACCTCATAAATCACAAAAGGTATTAGAAAAAAAATGTACATCTTATAACTAAAAAGAAGTAAGTTCCCTATACAGGTGGGACAATGTGAATGGAAATAAGAGTTAGGATAAAGTAATCTACACCTTATAGTTAATAAAAACATTATAAAAGAGTAATTGCAATTTTATAAACATTAATGAAAAGTTTATTAAAAAGTTTAAGAATAAATTCTTAAAAATATTGTTTAACTAAAATATTGATTTAAAATATCAATACAAATACAATTACCAATCATTGATTAAATCATTTAATCAAGTTTATTAGTGTGTTTAATTAACGCGGTACATTGCACAAAAACAAATTCACTTTGAAAAATGATTAAAATTGGTATAATGATAATAAATTATCTACTTTTTTTACAATCGCAATAAATATTAAGTGATTTCATATGAATAGAATTAACATTACATATAATCTCAAATTTATTTTAAAAACAAAAAATTCATTAATATACAATATATTTTATAAATCAAACAATATCAATATCAGCAATGTATGAAAAGACATAATGTATGAATGTTAATATCAACATATATCAAATATGCATCTCAAATATCGAATCACAAATTTAAATGAGTAATTCGTTTCAAATTTAATTTAAAAATAAACAAATCATTAACATTTACATAATATATTTTATAAATCTAATAACATCAACATAATTATGGTATGTATGAATGATAGTTTCTCTCTCTCTCTCTCTCTCTCACACACACACACCAAGTTAAATATACATGTCAAATATACATCACAATAATCAAATATGTACATGTTAACTATTGTTAGCTACGTTCACCACCAAAACCAAATGCATTAGTACTTATATCATATAATAATGTAGAATGTACTAGCATGTGATATAGTTATCCACTATAAACTATATCAATCAATGCAACCAAAGTGTTGGGTTGTGTTATATTTTTTCCACAACTAGCTCCACTTCGTTGCGCCAATGCATAGCAGGGGGGTTACAGGGGGTCTGAGAGGGTGCAGTTAGCCCCCCTCTACGGAGTTCAAGAAAGCACCCCGAGGAAATTTCTTTTGGATCCTATATTAGGTGGGCGGACCTACTTATGGTTTTGTGCATGGTTTTCACACATGGTTTTCAGTCCATGGTATTCGATGCTTCTGCATGTATATATATGTATTGTAACATTGAAAGTAACATAATGAAAAATCTATCTAGTAGTCCAGGTTTTGGGATTCGTGGGAAAATCTCTGTGTATATGTGTTTTATGTGTTATGCTCTCATATTGTTTATTTTCTGTTCTTAAAATTCATATGCAGGTAATTTCTGTACAGGGTTAACACTTACATTTGGTATCAGAGTTGTTTTGGCTTTAAGAAGACGTCTTTGTTATTGAGGGGTTTCGCTTGGGCTTGTGGTAGACCCTGTTCAGTGGGAGATCTACGGGATTGATTCTACCAGTGAAAGAAGATGGCGAGTAGTGGAAAGATAGAGATCGAGAAATTTAATGGTCAGAGTTTTGACTGTGGAAACTCAAGATGGAGGATCTGTTGGTGGATAAAGATCAATGGATCATAGTAGATCTAGGTACTAAACCAATGGGAGTGTCCGATAAAGAATGGAAGAAGTTGGATCAGAAGGAAAAGAGAAAAATATGATTATGTGTTTTAGATTCAATATTGTTGAATGTATCAGGGGAAACTACGACGAAGGCTTTGTGGGACAAGTTAGGGACTTTGTACCAATCTATGTCTCTAGTGAATAAACTGTTCCTATGGAAAAAGTTGTATAACCTGAGAATGAAAGATGGAGACTCGGTGACAGAGCATCTGAAAGCATTTAATGCTGTGGTAAGTCAGTTATTATCTGTTGATATTAAAATTTTAGATGAAGATAACTGTACGGTTTGTTGTGTTCTCTACGAGATTTGTGAGATAGTCTGGTTATTGCAATAGGTAGTAATGCAACTGCCTTGCAGTTTGATCAAATAGTCTCATCCTTATTGATTGAGGAGATGATATGGAAAAATATGGAGAGCGAGAATGGTGATGCCTTGTCTATACGAGGAAGGTCCCGGAACAGAAACAAAAATAAGTCATTGAATGGGAGATCTAAATCTCCAGGAAAACCTGTAAAGGTGTGCTAGAAATGTAGAAAGGAAGGGAACTACAAAAGGGATTGTAAATCTAAAGCTCCTAACAAAGGAAAGGGATTTGATGATGCTCCTTCTGTAGAGGCAAAAACCACCTCAGATGAAGGGGGGATGTATACTTGGCTTCTTCAAGTACACATGTAGATCATGAAGCATGGTTGATTGAATCAAGTGCATCCTTTCACTTCACTCCCCATAGAGAGTGGTTCTGTGAGTATGAGAAATATGATGGTGGTGATATCTTCTTGGGGGATGACAGGAAGGATAAAATCGTTGGCCGCGGAAAAGTTAAGTTGAATTTTCAAGGTGGAAGGATTAGAACACTTCCATATGTTCTGCATATCCTTGCATTGTCTAGAAATCTGATTTTTGTAAGCAAGCTGGATGATGCAAGCGTGAAAACATTGTTCGAGAAAGATACCTACAAGATGGTTCAAGGAGAACTGGTATTGATGCCAGGAGTTTGGATTGGAACTTTGTATAAGCCCCAAGGTAGCACTGTTATTGATGGGTGCAATAGTTCTGTGGTTCCTAAAAATGGAGCAGAAAATCTAGTGGTCTCTGGAGAAAAGACCATGCTATGACATCAAAGGCTTGGACATATTGGAGAGAAGGGCCTTCAAATACTTCATGGTAAAGGTATGGTATAAGGTATGAATAATAGCTATTTTGATTTTGATTTCTGTGAAAATTATGTATATGGGAGGCATAATCAAGTGAGTTTCCCCTCTGGTAGTAAGAGGGCGAAACAAATATTAGAGCTTATGCACGGTGATGTGTTTGGACCTGTGAAGGTTCCATCACTGGGTAAGTTTGTGTACTATGTATCATTTATATATGACTTCTCAAGGAATACATGGATATACAATGAATACTGGGTTTAAATAATTTAAGGCTCTGGTGGAAAAGCATACAAAGAAGAAGATAAAGGTGACAGATAATGGTGGAGAGTTTCGCAAGAAGGAATTTGAAGAATTTTGTAAGAAGTGTGGTATATCACGATAAAAGACTACTCCATACACACCTGAGAAAAGTGGAGTTGCAGAAATAATGAAGAAGACGTTGATGGAAAGGGCAAGAAGCATACTCAGTGGTGTCGGGTTAGGACAAGAATTCTTGGTAGAGGCGGTGGAGACTGCATGTTACCTGGTCAATAGATCACCTTCATCAGCGTTGGAGGATAATACTCCTCAAGAGGTATGGAATGGTAAGAAACCCTCTCTTTCACATATGAGGGTATTTGGATGTGATGCATATGTACATGTTCCAAATGAGAAAAGAACAAAGTTGGATAGTAAATCTGAAAAGTGCATATTTATTGGGTATAAGGATGGTTTAAATGGTTATAAACTTTGGAACCCAGTAACAAGGAAGGTTGTTTACAACCGAGATGTGGTGCTCATAGAGGTGAAAAATGTTATTAAACATGAAGTCCAACCAAAGGAACTTGAGAAGATAGAGTTTGAGATAAAGGAGGAAGAATCAGACTCTACAATAGAAGAGCAATTAGAAGATGAAGAGACACAAACTCCAGTTGTTAGAAGATCAGTTCGAGAAAGAAGGTAGCCATAAAGGTATAGTCCATCTATTTTTTGTTAAAAATTTTGCTTTATCTATTACTGATGATCATCCTAGAACTATGAAGGAAGCAGTAGATTCAGAGGATGGAAAACTATGGAAAGAGGCCATGGTTGATGAAATGGCATCTTTGCACAAAAATGAGGCTTGTGATTTGGTGGAGTTGTCGGCTGGAAGGAAACCCATCGATAGCAAATGGGTGTTCAACAAGAAGACAAATACAGAAGGAAGGGTGGAGAAATACAAAGCTTAGTTGGTAGCAAAAGGTTATTCCCAAGTGTTGGGAATTGATTTCGGTGATATTTTTCTCCTATTGCCAAGGTAGCTTCTATTAAATTACTTTTATCTGTTGCTACTACCTTTGATTTTGAGTTAGAACAAATGGATGTGGAGACATCATTTCTTCACGAGGATTTGGAAGAGGAGATCTACATGAAGCAACCTGAAGGCTTTGCGGTGAAGGGTAAGAAAGAACTGGTATGCAAGTTAAAAAAATATTTGTATGGGTTAAAGCAGTCACCAAGGATGTAGTATCAGAAATTTGATACATTTATATGGGAACTTGGCTTCACCAGAAGAAAAGCAGACCATTGTGTGTATTTTAAATTGATTGGTGGTCGTGTTATTTATCTGGTCTTATGTGTAGATGATATGTTGCTAGTTGGAAATGACAAAGAAATTATCCAAGATTTGAAGACCTAATTGTCCTCCAAATTCGACATGAAAGATCTTGGTGCTGCAAACTATATTTTGGGCATGGAAATTAAAAGAGATCGGGCAAAGAGGAAGCTCTGGTTAAACTAGAGAAAGTGTGTTGAGACAATACTGCAGAGGTTTAATATGCAGGATAGTAAACTGGTTAAGGTTCCTATTCCTGTAGGTGTGAGGTTATCTGCTAAAAAATGTCCCAAGACACAACAAGAGGAAGAGGACATGTCCTGTGTTCCATATGCAAGTGCAGTCGGTAGCTTGATGTATGCAATGGTCTGTACTAGACCAGACATTGCACATGCAGTGGGAGTATTAAGCAGGTTTATGTCAATACCTGGAAAGGAGCATTGGACAGCAATGAAGCGGGTTTTCAGGTATTTGCGTGGCACTAGTGATTATGGTTTGTGCTACCAAGGAAGACCAGGATTGGACAGAGTGTTGGATATTCGTGGCTTTGTTGATGCAGACTGGGCTGGAGATCTGGATCAGAGAAGATCTACAAGTGGGTATGTGTTTAACCTATTTGGAGGTGCAATCAGTTGGATGAGTAAGAACAATCTGTAGTGGCACTATCAACTACAGAGGCAGAATACATGGCAGCCACTCATGCAAGCAAGGAAGCAGTTTGGTTGCAGAGATTGTGTTCAAGTATGGGGTTAGTACAGGGAGCTATAAGGATAGACTGTGACAGCCAAAGTGCAATTTTCTTGGCAAAGAACCCTGCTTATCATTCAAAGACAAAGCACATTGATGTTCAGTATCACTTTGTGAGGGATATGATAGAAGACAAAAAGGTGTTGCTGGTAAAGGTGGACACTTTGAAGAATACTGTAGATGCATTGACAAAATCTGTGAGCTCTGAGAAGTTCTCTTGGTGTAGAGAAACAATGGGCATTTAAGGGTTGGAAAAATGACTAAGCTCTCCTGTGGCCCCCTGTGGAGAGAAAACAACAAGTGGGAGATTTTTGGGTTGTGTTGTATTCTTTCCACGACTAACCTACGTAGTGAAATGGGGGGTTAGAGGTGGGGTGGATAGCCCCCCTCTACGGGGTCCGGGGCAATGCCCCAAGAAATTTGTTTTTGGACCCTATATTAGGTTGGGAGAACCTACCTATGGTTTTCGGTCCATGGTTTTGGACGCGATGGTTTTTGGTCCATGGTATTGGATGCTTCGACATGTATAAATATGTATTGTAACATTGAAAGGAACATAATGAAAAATCAAGCTGGTAGTCCTGATTCCGGGATCCAGTGTGAAATCTCTGTGTATATGTGTTTCATGTGTTATGCTCTCGTATTTTTATTTTTCCCGTGATTTAGAATTCGTATGCAGGTGATTTCTGTACGGGGTTAAAAGCTACAATTATTGAGCCTAGGAAAACAATTGGCTTCTTTCAAGAGCCTAGCGGACAAGATGCAGCAATTCATGGACACATTCACAAGGGGAAAGTCGGTGTTGCAATCAAAGGCACATGGTTTTAATGAAGACCTTGAAGGAGAATCTGGCCATCATCTTCACTTCCATGGAAATCACCAACATTCCCACCCTCGACCACCCAAGCTTGAAATGTACAAATTTGATGGCTCTAATCTGGCAGTATGGGTAGCACAAATGGACCAATATTTCACTCTGAATCAAATCGTAGATGATGAAACTAAACTACATGTGGGGGGCCTTTACTTGGACCAAGAGATATGAAAATGGTGGTTGTGGCATCAAAAATGCTATCTCAGAAACATTACTTGGTAGGTGTTTGCGAAGTCCATTTGTGACCGCTTTAACTGCGAATCTAATTTTTTAAGTTGTTTTACTAAGCTCTGATAGACAGGCACAATAAAAGACTACATTGCAGCCTTTGAGATATTGGCCATCCACACAAAAGGTTTGGGAGATGAATTCTACTTGGAATGTTTTATAAGTGGTCTCAAAGAAGCCATCCAAGCCCATGCCTAGATGCATCACCCACCCACTTGGATGGATGCTTGCAAAAAGGATATCGAAGTGGAATGTGCTTTAGCTTCCCTATCACCTCGTCCAAATTTCATAGCCAAGGGACGCCCCACCTAGGCTTAGGGCACTACCCAAACACTTAAGGTTCAAAATATGTCCCCCATAGAAATGGCTGAAAGAAGAAAACAAGGATTATGTTACTACTGTGATGACAAATACTCCCCGGGGCATAAATGCAAGGAACCCAAATTCTTTCAAATTGATGTTACTGATCGCAGCTCATTTGAGGAAGGCCCACCCTTTGAGGGACCAAAGGAGGAAGATGAGAACACCCAGTAGGACAATGAGCTACCAGCTACGCCATAAGAACCAATTATCTCGCTACATGCTTTGGCAGGCATTTCTGCGCCCCAAAGTCTCAAAATTAGAGGTTTTATTAAACGTTGCCCTGTAGTAGTATTGATTGATAGTGACAACACTCATAAATTTATCCATCAAAGAGTCACCAAAGTCGTTCATTGTTTTTTCAGGGTAGTCTCTAATTTCTAGGTCCAGATTGTTGATGGGGGGACAATGAAATGTGAAGGCCACTGCGAAAATATCAAACTTTAGATGGAAGATTACCACATAAAGACCCACATGTTTTCCATCAACATGGGTGGTTGTGACATTGTCTTGGGTGCTGAATGGCTTCACACACTAGGCCCAACCACAATGGATTTCCAGGAGTTATATATGAGTTTTAAGTAGAATGACCACATGCATACCCTCCGTGGACTTCAGGCAGGTTCTCCTTCTATCATTAGCGCACATCGAATGGAAAAGTTGTTGAAAAAGGGCCATCATGGAGTTATCACCCAATTTAATGCCATCCAGGCCATCGAGCCCACTACTCTACATATTCATCCTGAGATGCAATTGGTCTTAAACAACCACCAATAGGTCTTTGAAAAACCTAAAAGTCTTCCACCCTCTAGAGGGGAACATGATCATAGCATCACTTTGGTCCTAGGGGCACAAATTCTGAATGTGCACCCATATAGAATTCAGTGTCATTCGTCTTAACATCAGTCCTTATTCATCACCAGTGGTCATGGTGCTCAAGAAAGATGGGGAATGGCACATGTGTCCAGACTTCAGGGCCCTCAACAAGCTCACAATCAAATATAAATTCCCTATCCCGGTTGTTAATGATTTGTTGGATGAACTAAATGGTGCTCAATTCTATACTAAGCTAGATCTTCGTTTGGGCTATCACCAAATATGCATGAAAGAAGTAGACATTCCCAAGACTACTTTCCAAACTCATGAAGGCCATTATGAATTCTTGGTCATGCCATTTTGTCTCTGTAATGCCCCATCCACTTTTCAGAGCCTCATGAATCACCTGCTCAAACCATATCTCAAAAAATTTGTCCTCATTTTCTTTGATGACATTCTCATCTACAGCCTCATTTAGGAAAAGCATCTTCAAGATGTAGAACTTCTCTTGCAACTACTCTGGAAGCATAAATTATTTGTCAAATTGTCAAGTGCTCTTCTGGCATGGAAGAAGTCAAGTGTTTGGGCTAGATTTTGGGTCGTGAAGGTGTCAGGGTGGACCTCAAAAAGATCCAGGCAATGTAGGATTGGCCCCAACCAAAGACCTTAAAGAGTTTGAGGGGATTCTTGGGTCTCACAGGCCACTATCACAAATTTGTCCGCAATTATGGTCGCATTGCTAGACTCCTCACTAAAATTCTCAAGGAAAATTCATTCCTCTGGACTAATGAAGCACAATAGGCATTTATGGCTCTCAAACAGGCCATGTGTTCCACTCCCATATTGGCAGTAACCGATTTCACCAAATCTTTTGTGATTGAATGTGGTGCTTCAGGCACATGTATTGGGGCTGTCTTAATGCAGGAAGGTCGACCCTTGGCTTTCACCATCCAACAACTAAGTGGGAAACATCTGGGACAATCTACCTATGAGAAGGAGATCATGGCCATCTTACATGCAGTAAATACCTGGTGACCTTACTTATTGGGGCGAGGTTTCCAAATCCACACAGACCATCAAAGCCTCAAATATTTTTTGGAGCAACATATATCCTTGCCCCAGTAAAATAAATGGCTAGCCAAAATGCTGGGATATGATTATGAGATAATTTACAAGAAAGGGAGCAGAAATGTAGTAGTGGATGCTTTATCATGCCAATTTGAGGATGACAACACCCTGTTATCAATCTCTCTTCCCATTCCAGATTGGATTGAAGAAGCATGCAAGGAATGGTTTTTACATCCCTCCCTCTCCCAAATCATTAATAACTTGAGAGTAGGTCCTAATTCCATAATGGGATACTCTTGGAAGGATGAGATTATTTGCTACAAGGATAGAGTAGTGATATCACCGACATCCTGTTGGCTTAATGAGGCCTCACTCAGGTTCAGAGTTAATTAGCCGAACAAATCCCTAAACTATTGGAACTTTCAGCATTAGCTTGTAGAGCACGGACTCAAGTCTCACTCGAAGCAGTATCGGGGGATGATGGAATGAAGTTTCCGCACCCTTGAGATGTCTAAGGTGTTGATTTAGTCCAACTGTGCCTACCTGCGTGTAGGTCACTTCGTGCACTATGCTGACCTGCGAAACCTTCACGATCTGTTATAATAACCTTCGCGCAGCCCTAACCAAGGGTTGAGATGCTTTCGTGCTACGATGGTAGTGATCTACGCTATTTCCCAAAACTATACCGCAGATCTTACTTATCTTCTTAAAGTCCTTAGTTAACTTCACGTAAATTGATATTCTATCTTACATTCACTTAATCAACACAATCATATATGTTCACGCATCATATAAACAATATAAATGAAATTCATACCCAATATACTCAATGCATAAAACATGAAATAGATAAACAAAACTGATATGAAACTTCTTTTCATCAATGATCTAACAGTTACAGACTCGACTCGCACTACGCACTCAGCTGCAGGGGTTCGCGCACTCAGCTACAGACTATGAGTCCTCTACGCACTCAACTACAGAGTCTTTTCCTACTCTACGACCCAAAAATAGACTTCACACTTCAGCTATGACTCAATTATTCATCTTTAGATTACTACTTGCCTACTTAGAGCCTCACTTTATTTATACAATCCCATGGTTTCCGGACCATGGGTAGATCTCTACAGCCAACATTTCATTACAAAATTAAGGGCGGACAACCCTATGACTCATTTACAAGCTACACGCTCCGCGCCCACAAAATGTAGAGTCTTTACATTGGAGTTACAATTTGTGACAAAAATCTGGGCTCTAAGCCCCAAAACTTTCCTTGGGGATCCTACGCCTAACAGGCCCCCAACACAAACATCTTGAATCACCCTAGAGTCACTATGTCAGTGCAGAGATCTTTACGTGAAGACCTCTCAACTCTGCCTGGACTGCTACAAGATCGATAACACATTGAGCAGTTGCTTGCTGCACTTCCTAGACACATTGTTCAGAAACTGTTGTAGCTGAACTGCTTCCCTGAACCTGTTCCTGCGTTCCCTCCATCTGCACGAGCTTTGCTTCAATAGAGGCTATAATGAATAAAGCCTCATCAATCCACGACTATACACGCACTTTCAAAATGAATTCCTTATGTCGCGCAATGTCTACCTGCTCCTTGAGAGCTTTTGCGTGCTGCATCCACGCGAGCCTCTATGTAAGGGCCACTGTCTAGGAAATCCCTTTTAATTCGTCATATTTCTACTGCAACTCACGTGCCTCTATGTCTAAGCACTGTATGTTCGAGTCCTCCTATAGAGTGGTGAGAACCTCGAACGACTCTTCAAATACCTTTGTGCAATCTTTCACTGCATTGTTGACCTCCAATAATGCCGTTTTAATCGCATTGGTGCACTGTTCCTTAACCTACGGCAACGTTGAAGGCTGCGCCTTCAGTTGTAGCTCAACTATCTGAAGGTTCAACTCTAGCTGAACCTAGGCCATCTCTTCCTTCACATCGCACACCCTTGCTGCTAGTTTTCAGATGCACGCCTATGCTTGGATGACCAACTTTGGGACCATATGACAGGCTTCCTCGACCATCGGTACAATTTGTCAGTTCTGCACCACTGCCTCGTCGCATTCCAAGATGAACTGTTCAATGTTGATGCGCTGCTCGCTCATTACCTGGAGCACGTGACCCTCCCTGGCTCGATGTTCTGCAGTAACTCCATCCTGTAAAACATAGAGTGTTTCTCAAGGGAGTGCAACCATATTTATCCCAACTCCCTTCAGCCCACTGACCATAGGATTATTGGTGTCATTTTCCATAACCAGTGCTCCCTTTGGTAGCACTATAGTGTTGGTCATTCGGGCGCGTAGTATCTCCTCAGCCATGGCCGTGCCTAGTGCGTGGCTGATTGATACAGTACCAGCCTGTGGAGTGCACACCTGAAACTCTTGTATCTGCGCTCGGAGAGCCCCCAAAACCATCTGGTGTTCCTTCGCAAATTGCTAGAGGGCCTCCCTCACTGTCTTCCCAATGTCATGCAGATCCCCCTCAGTGAGGGTGATCAAGTCAAAATAAGTCTTTGAAGCCTTCTACTTCTTCTGCGGCCCCACCTATTCTCTTGGGTGTTGTTGTTTAAGCTATGTGGATGCTGTCTGCGGGTCCATGCCACCTTCCTCTGGATCTGTTTCCTATTTGGGTGAAGGTGACTTCTAGCCTTCACACTCCTTCTCTGTTGCCTTCACAGCGTCCTGCGCCTCCTGTGCCTTGGTTTCTGTTGCTTCGTTCCTTCTCTTCTCTGCCAACTATGCCATTCATAGTTTTGCCTCATCATTTTTTCTCTGTGCGGTAGATTTCTCTACTTCCACCGCGGAGCTGGCTGGAGCACGCCACTCTGGCAGCCATGACTCAAGCATGGCGAATACGACATCATCCGTCGCTAGGTAAGGTAGCTTGTGCCACATCTTCATGGGGTCCTTTCACACCCTGATATAAACACGGTGGAATTCTGATTTGAACTCCGCGAAGCTCTGCAGACTGTTGTAGATGGTGGGTTATAACTGCGGCTTGCGATTAATCCCCATTCTGATGTTCATCTCCATGAACACCCAGAATATTTTTCTGTCTCTAATTCTCTGCGCATCTCTGGTTGCCCACAACAAAGCGTACTGCGCTGTCTCCAAAATATCTTGTGTAATCGTTGGGAACTAGGTGTCCTCAGTAAATTCCCAAGCCACCAGCACTATGGATAGGAGAAGCCATGCATAGTGGAAAGTCTTCCCCTATTCCTGCACCTCGCGGTAGTTCTCTAGGAAATATCTATACAAGTAATTTGTCCAGTTAAACTAGACCCCTTCTGTGCATTGCGTGGCAAGTGCAACCATCCGCACGGGCACCTCATTCGCATGGTATTTTCACATAACCTTCCCAACCAGTATCTGCATCGCGACTTTGATTGCAACGTTGTTGATGTTGGAAATGGCGTACCCTATATTCTTCTTCTCCAGCTTAAAATTTTTATTCATGGCCTCTGTGATGGCCAAATCATCACTCTTACCCTTCGAGATATTCTCTGGATCCTCCCCTTTGCAAGGGAGTCGACTAATTCTATGGATTAAGTGGTCTGTGATGGGGATGGGCTCCTCCAGCCACAGGTACCCATCATGCACCAGGAAAAGCAGCTGCCTGATGACAAAAATAGTCACTGGGGTGCTATGGTAATGCGACACCCAGAGTAGGTTTAACAGTCCTACCTTCTCCACACCTCGCAGCCATTGGCGCGGCTCCAACTCTATAAATTCCGAATGGGTTTTTCTTCTAGTGCATGAGATGTGTAGTTGCCAAATGTGGGAATTTCTCATGGTCTGTGAGATCCCAATCTTCAAATTTTAATACTGGCACTCATCCCAAGTGTGCTCCATAAAAAATGATGTCATCGGGGAGCAGCAGGGTCTGCAGAGAGCTCTTGCTCTCACATAGGTCCTTGGGAACCCTTGCTTTTCCCTTCCGCGGAGGAAAATACGTGAGTAGCCTGGTCAGAGGGTTTGCACCTTGGGTTTCAACCTCCATCTCTACATCCTCCTCCTCCTCTACCAGGATTTCTTCAAAGTCTTCCTCCTCCTCTACCAGGATTTATTCAAAGTCTTCCTCCTCCTCTACCAGGATTTCTTCAAAGTCTTCCTCCTCCTCATTGGCTTCCAAATTGATTGCCTTCCCATTCTCTTCCATGGTGAGCCTCCTCCTTAACGGATTCTTGGGGGACACATGCTCCGGCACCATAGGCTGCTTGTCTTTCTTGGGTCTTGGCATGCGTGTTGATTTAGGCATTTCTGCAACTATCCTGACACTTTCTGGGGCTTTGCCTAACGTCAGGGCCTATGCGCCCTCCTCAATGTTCATTGCTCCGGTATCCATTGATTCCTCATGCGCTGCCATACTGCTATTTGAAAATTCTCTCAACGGCTCCGGTGAGTGCTCAAACAATGCCTTCAACTTCAAAAGATCAAACAAATATGGGTTCATGAATCTCTGGGTGCGCAACAGTTCAGTTCTGAAATTGCCAAGTGTTGTATGCTAGGCATCTCTTTGGAATTTATAGCACCTTTTGAATTTGAATTCGATCGTTTCCCCCCACATTCGGTCCATTAATGGTCTCTTGGTGGTAGATTTTCCCAAGTCTAGCCCATAAAATTTGCCTTAAATGCCTACCACCTGCTCCATTTGGTCTCAAACCAAGCATCACATTGTGAATAGTGACTGTAAAAGTCACTTTCCAGCCAACTCACGCGGCAACGTAGCTACTGTCACAGTATCGCGGACCCTATGACACCTCGCTACTGTACACAGTCCTAACATTGTGCAGCTCCCAGGCAGAGTAGTTTATAGTCCCACGCCTCCTTTCAGCTGCCTGGAGCACTACGATTATACTTCTTGTAGCTAGTTAGATGGTCGAGCCACCTGTATATGGCTTCAAACGACTACCATTTACTTTTCCTGGGAAGAGTTTGCCATTTAATTTCATCAACTGCATCGTGCCACCGTCTGTGATTTCCTTAATAACATACGGTCCTATCCAATGCATTCTAAGCTTCCCAGGGAATTGATCAAACTTACTATCATGTAACAGCACCAAACCATTCACCTTAAAGGTGCACAACTTGATATGTCGATCGTGCCAAGCCTTTTCGCGTTGCTTTTTTACCTGTTGGTGGAATCCAGCCAAAAACCGTTCTTCTTTGAGTTCCTCCAACTGCGCGAGCCTCTCCTCCAGGGCTCCGCAATCCCTCATACTTGTGAGCATTGCTATGTGCAGACTAGGCACGATATACTCCATCGGCATTACAACTTCTACTCCATAGACAAGCCTAAAAGTGTCTCTCTCGTCAGTTTCTTGCATGTCGTCCTATAAGCCCATAATACTGCGGGTACGCACAGGTCCCAATCAGTCCACTGCACATTGCATACTTTTGTTAGTGTAGTCTCCAATACTTTGTTCAACACTTCTACGATCCCATTAGCTTGTGGGTGATACGGTGCACTTTTCTGATGATACACCTGAAATTCTTCCGTTAGCGTGTTGATCGTCTCATTTGGGAAATGTGTACCATGATTGCTCATCAAGATCTTAGGACATCCGAATCGTGTTAGTATGTGTTCAAATAGAAACTTCATGACCATCGCGACTGTACAATCCTTTTCCAGCTACGCTTCTGCCCAACGAGTTAGGTACTCTGTCGCGGTAATAATATATCTTGCACCTGTCTTTCCTTGAGGTTTAATAGGTCCTACAAAGTCAATTGCCCACTTTTCGAAGGGCTACAACACCATTTGCAGATTCAAAGGCATCTCATCCCTTCACGATGACTTACCCGTTCTTTGACATTCATCACATGCCTTGTAATGTGCTTTTGAATCCTGATGAAGGGTCAGCCACCACAACCCTGTGCAGTTGTTCTCCTTGCTTAATGACCTCCCGTAGAGCCCCCATGAGCATCCGCAAGGATGCTACTTTGTTCAAACTCAGGTACATTCCTACGCAATATATCATCATTCCCCATCTTGTATAGATGCCCCACAATGACAAAACAATCTGTGGTATGCACTACTAGTTCCTTCTTCTGCTAGATAGAGTATCGTTCCGGTGTAGTTCCAGTTGTTAAAAAGTGAATTATAGCTTCAAAATGTCCATCCGCTATGCGCACTGCAAAAAGCTGCGCGTCAGGTAGTTCTTCCTCCAAACTAGTAGGTTCCTCCCCTGTCTCAATGCGCAACAGGTGATTAGGTCCTGCGTTCAGTCGTCTAGGCTTCACAACAACTTCAAAATCATATTCTTGGAACAATAAAAGCCACCTGCATATGCGCTCCCCAACACAGGCTTATTGACCAAGTACTTCAATGTAGAATGATCTGTATACATCTTGAAGTGTCCCCCTAACATGTAGTGCCGATACTTCTGGAGCACATACACCATAGCCAGTCCCTCGCATTCAATGGTGGAATAGCTCTTTTCTACTTTAGATAATCTGCGACTCACGAACGCAATAGGGTGATCCAAGCCTTCTCTGCCATCCTGTGTGAGTACTACCCCCAACACTATACACGACGCGTCAACATGAGCATGAAATTATTTCTTCCAGTTCAAGAAAAAAAGAATCGGCGTAGTAACCATCTTATCCTTCAATATATCCAGGCTTTTCTTACAGTCATTGTCCTAGCAGAACATGACATCCTTCTTCAATAGTTTTTCCATTAGCACAATGATCTGGGTGTAACTTTTGATAAACTTTCTGTAGTACCCCATATGCCCCAAGGTAGCGTGCAACTTTTTCACACTACGTGGTGCTTCCAAATTCAGAATCAACGTGATTTTTGTGGGGTCTATCATCAACCCTTGTTTACAAACCACATGCCCCAACAGGTTCCCAAAAGGAACAAGGAACATACACTTCTTGAGGTTGAGCAGAAATTGGTCTCTTCGGCATGTATCCAGAATCAAGCGCAAGTTCGCTACATGGCACCTAACTAGCCCAAATACAGTCCAATCATCAAAATAGACCTCCAGGAACTTATGAATATATTCCTTGAATGCCACAAAAACCACGCGTGAAATGATAGCAAGGGCATTCTTCAATCCAAATGGCATGAATGTGTAATGAAATCAACCCCACTCAGTCGCGAAGGTTGTCTTGCTCCTATCCTTTGATGCAATTGATGAGCCTAGGTATTGCAACAAGAATTCTGCAACTCCCAGGGCTACCAGCTTTACTTATCAACCTGGGGTTCATAGAACTTGGAGGTGACAACGCTATATGCACAAGTAGAAGTGAAGGTCCTGCTTGTTGTCACTGTTTATCTGGCAAGAGAGCCCAGGGGTTCCAACCTAGACTTCTATAGGGTCAGAAGAAGCTTAATTCTTTGATGGAAGAAGAGCAAACTTATTCTAAGAGAGAGCTACTCTACTGCAGAAATGAAGAAAACAGTATGTAATGCTAAATCACACCATAACCTAACTAACCAATTAAACAACTATGATAAGCAGAATTGCTAAAACAATCACTAACCTAAGGCTACTATCTAAGTTGCATCGGTAAAGAGCATTAAACTATACTAAGGTTCAAGCAAAGGAAACTTAAGCTAAATCGATTTTCAAGCGGAAGAGCAATCAGAGGTCGAAATTGGGGAAAGGAGGACAATGAACAGAAGATGGAAGGTGGAGATCTTATTACGGGGGATTAAGCAAATAAATGGATGAATAGGGTGAATGCATAGGATGAATGACTAAGGTCTTATCGTGGAGGTTAAGTGAAGAGATGGACGGACAGGGTAACGAAGCGATGAATGACTGGGATCTTATCGTGTAGATTAAGTCAAGAGATGGATAGATAGGGTAATGAAGTGATGAACGATTGAGATCTTATCGCATGGATTAAGTCAAGAGATGGATGGTGGAGATCATATCACGGCAAAAAGAAACGTGCGGAAATGATGGAGCGGGTTTCTAAGGCGATAAGTAGTTTCTCGCGCACCCTCAAGGCCGTAAGCGGAATTCTAAAATTTTGTGCGATTAGCCTTACTGTGTGACATGTAGCATGAGAAAACCACTTTTATCACATGCTCTCAGGTGGATAGTGGTCGTGCAAGAATCTGCGTGAGATTGTGTGATATCTGTTGGATCAGGCGGGGCTGATCAACGATGGGGATCAGCCAAGCTAGTTGGCAATCAGGTGAAGCGATAGCTGTCGGATCAAGCGAGGTATATTGACGGTGGCCATTTAAAGCGCTTAAAGTGAGTGGAAGACTTCACACGAGGCAATAGTTAGAGAAAATAATGAATCAACTGGTGATTGTGAAGGTTTGTTGTGGATCGGACGACGTGGAAGTGATGTATAAAGAGCGTGTTGAAGGCGGTTTCAAACGAAAATGACAGAAAAACCAGTGAGGGTGAAAAAGTAACTACATCAAACGACAAACTCCATAGCTTATGCGGGAGCCAAAAACCTATGTTTTTGGGGTTGCTGAAGGGTCTCTTCCTCAATTCATGGTCCCAAAGGGAGGAGATGAGGCCCAGACACCTGCGCACAACCTTATGGTGATCTTTTTCTCCTAGCTAACCTGTAAACTGAAAGAAGGAACAAATGGAAGTAAACTACATCACAACCGATCTATTCTATGCTACTATAATGAAAAGGCAACTATTGAAGCAAATGAACAGAAAACCATGAAACTATTTAAGCAAATGAACAAAAAAACCATAAAACTACTTAAGAAAATGAATAGAAAACCATGAAAATACTTAAGCAAAGGAACAAAAGTCTATGCTAACAGATATGTACACTGAAGAGGAGCTTTGGCTGCTCGGGGTGGGTCCTATCCAAAGAGCTTCAGCCCTCAGAGTTGACTCAGAGCTGGCTTAAAACATAACTCATTCTCATTATGAAAACCATGGATTAAAAACAAACTATCACAAGTCTTGCAGCTCAGAAATAAAGCAGAGTTTTTACAATAGAAGTTCAAATCCTACTGAGGTCCTAAGCTTCTCTACTTATACATCTGAAATCTCCATGAATTCCTTCAAATTAGGGGGGCTTGGCTCCCAACTCAAGATAAACTGGTTTCTGTCCTTTTCACTTGCTCGACTATCTTCTAGTCTTCAAAGTGATGGTTGTTTGCACTTCGAGCTGATGGAGGAATATTCGAATGGAGGGGTAGTAAATGAGGAGGATTTACATCCTATAATTACTCTCCCTTGTCCCATTTGAGTTTTTACCAAGGTATTTTACACAGTTCCTTGATTTTACCCTTTATCCCTGCATTTTCCCTTGCTTTTATCCTTTATTCCTGCATTACATGCACATTAGACCACAAAGCAAAATATCCAACTCTAACTCATCTCATAAAGAAAATATAATCAAAAGTATGCAATAAGTTGTGAGAATAGTTGGTTTGGCTAAGCTAGGAGGTGAATTAAGGACAATTAAGGCCCATATAATTACTCAATGATGAGGCTCATCATCATCCCCCTACTGAAAATGTTGCTCATCCTCTGAGCAACTTAGTCAATGTCCATGTCCTTCATGGCCCTGGTAGACTTTCTGACATCCCATGCTTATGCTGTGGTCTCTTCTTCTTGTTTATAGAATCCTTCTTTCCTTTCTACTTCTTCCCACTACCTCTTTTCCTCTTCTTCTTTTCTCCCTTCTATCATCCCTAGGAGTAGTGGTGTACTGAGTTTTAGGCCTATCCAATTGACCTTCAACCTTTGCATTTATTTCTTATACATAGGTGTCTTGTTGAATGCCCCTCTCAACCTTTGAGGGAAGTGATATTCTCTGATCTTCAAGCTGTATGGCAGTGTGTTCCATCACCTCTAGCAGGCATGTATATTATCATCTCTTAGCAGCCTAAAAATATCCTCAAAATGTGAAATTTCTTGCTCTTGGGCAGCAACATATCTAAGTGTCAACTAAGGATCATTTGCAATTAGATTATGGGTGTTGATTATGGCCATGGGATTTGATTTTTCATCTCTAATGAAAAGAGGTTCATTTTTCTCTCTGGCTAATATTCTTTTCATCTATGTAGCTCTTGAATTCTCATGGTTCATCGATGATGCCAAAGCCATTAATTGTAGATCTCCTAGCTCTCCATTAGGATCCCAAATATTCATGTCTGTGAGGGCCATGTTATGCAAGTAAAATTCAGCCATTTTGGCCCTATCTTCTAGTGCACTTTGATCACAAAGATCAATAAATTGCCTGCAGTCCTGAAATGGCATGGTGATCCTTTTTGCTAGTGTTTTAATATTAAATGAAAACCATTGTTCTCTGAGGTAAGGAGCATAGGATTTAGCTGGCATCCTACACTAGATAGCCTCCAAGGAAAGGCTGGCCATACATGCTAGTTGGTTTTCCTTTTCCTGTAGCTGTCCTCTTAGGGGCCTCTGGAGACACCCTAGGTGACTCCTCCTTATGTTCTTCCCCTTCTGTTTCAATGCCTTCTTCCTCTCTGACAGAAGGACTAACATCATAGATGAGGGTTTTAATTTTATCCTCTGCTGGTAAGTCTCTGAAGACTAACCATTTTATAGGGATCCTGAGGTTTTGGAGGGCATCCTCAATGAGCATTATGATCAAACCATGGTGAGCCAACTGTTGGGAATTCCCTTCCTTTACTTTGTTGCTGGAGTCTATGAGTGATTGCATCAAGAAATAGGGTATGCTGAGTCTTTGGTGAATTGGTGTTTCTACCCCAAATCTTAGCTCTTCAAGCATCCTAAAATGGTAGCCATAAACAACATTGTATCTACCCTCATATGAGATATATTTGATGAGTTGGTAGCCTACCTAACTCCATGGGTATGGAAGAATGTCCCTCCTTACTCATTTTTATCCTTTTTGGGTTATTCACCTTATAAAAAGATTTTCCTTTTTTCCACCTGATTGTCTGCTTGGTCTTCTTTTCTCCATGCAATTCCTAGGGGAAATGTGGTGACCCTACTGATGAAATTTGGGGTGAGATCTATATTGATCCCTCTAACTATACCAGTGGCATGGATTCTGCAGTATGGAGTGAGGGAATGAGCAAATTCTTGAGAAAACAAAGTTTCCTGTGTATGTAATCCACTAGCTTTTTACATGACTTCTAGTTTGTTTGCTTGTAAATGGGGATGGATTTTTAGATCCCACCTCTTTAGAATGGTGGCAGTGGACAATTCTCTTGATATTCCCTCTTGACTATCCTGTAGACTGCCTCTGTGTATCCTGTAGACTGCTCTTGTAGGAATTCTCTTGCAGAACGATGGATCCTTGCTTCTAGTGGGTGGCCAAAGTTATGAGAGCTACTTGAGTGAGGGAGTTTCAAGGAGGTGGAATGCATGAATGCATGAAAATGATGTTTTGTTTCCTTTTATACCACCTCATCATTCCCACTCCTTGTAATCAGCTCCCACAGTTGTTAAATCCATAGTTAACCACTTCTTGTCCTACTCCTCCTTTGTTCTTTGAGTTGACTGCAACCAAGTGTGAGATGACACCCTGATTTGTATGTGATGACTGAATGAAGGTGGCCAAGTTAACTGGCCATATTTTCACTTACAAACCAACTACCTCGTAACCTTTACAAATTTTGATCAAATGATGCATATAATTGAGTGAGTGGGATACTTACCTGTGGTCTTGATGCCATGCTGTAGTTGTCAAAGATCAGAGGTGTTGCGTTGTCTATTTTCTGCATGGTCATTCTTATTACTCCTCCGCTATCTGCTTGATGGTTTATTAGCCTTTGCAAGTGTATGTGACTGAAGATATGATGATGATACTGCTGTTGTGGAGCTCCTGGATCTGATGCTTTTGCTCCTGCTGTGGAGCTCTTGGATTACCACTTGGCAATGTTTGGTGTCACCCTTAGAATTTATCGATCATGGTGCTGGCTGAGGCTGTGAGGGTGCTATAATGAATGGACAGAGGGAGTAGGAGTGTGTGTGGATGCAAGGATGATGGTAATGGTTGAGGTGATTGGTTAGATCATGTTTAGTATGAATTTTGGGGACCTAACCAATCTACCATTTAGGGGATCCTGTAGAAAACACATTCTCCACTTGAATTGAAGAAATGAAGTGAAAAACAATGGAATTGATGGAGGGATGCATGGTAAGGAGTGGAGGAGATGAATATATGCGAGGCAAGGTTCCCTTTGGATCTTCTCTTTTCTCCTTGATTGTCTTGCTCACCCACTTGCAAATAACAATTATGTTTTTTCTTTTTATTTTATTATTATATTTAAAAAAAAAACACCTAGGCTGCCTTAGAGAGGTTTTCACCCTAGATATTTTCCCTGGGCACCTCAAGGAAAGTTTTCACCCAGGGATCTTCTTACTCTTTTTCATTTTTTCTCATCCTTGGGCCACTTCGCGAGGTTTTCAACCCAAAGATGGGACGCAGACTCCTCGTGGAGGTTTTCACCTGAATCCTTATTCTTTTTTCTCTTTTTCAGTGACCTGATGAGGGAAGAGCTAGAACTTGCTTCACCATCATCAATGTCGTATTGATATTGTCAATGAACTCTTGTTTTGATAAAGGCCTCTTTTACATTTTCCGTTAGTGTCCATTAAGTAGCAATGGAATGGCTTCTTCATCTATAGTTCTGATTTGCACTAAACCATTGTCATGGCATCTTTCCACCACATAAGGTCTGAGCCATCTTGTCCTTAGCTTTCCCTTGAAGTCTTTATACCTAGAATAATATAAAAATGCCTAGTCTCCTTCTTGAAATTGCTTCTCCTTAATAGTTTTTTCATGCCAGTTCTTCCTCTGAAGCTAAACTATCTTTGTATGTAGGAGGGCCTACATTTTGAATTCATCCAAGCCACTCAAATGGAACAATCTTTCTTTTTGTGCATGACTGAGATCCATATATAGTTGGGTTGCCATCCTCAATGTTTTATATTCAAACTCAATAGATAACAAAGCCTTTTTCCCATAGACTAGCTCATAGGGTATAAATCCAGTGGTGGTCTTCCATGTTGTATTGTAGGCCCGGGTGGCCTCAACTAGTATCTCTTCCCAATCCTTCCTGTTGTTGCTCACTACCTTGGTTAAGATGTTCTCCAGTTCCTTTTTGGTCACCTCCATTTTCCCATTAGCTTGTGGATGATGAGTGGAGGTCCTATGATTGATTTTGTGATGGATGAGCAGTTCTTCAATCATGTTGGAGGTAAAATGGCTGCCTTGGTCTATCACTAGCTCTCTATGATACCCAAATTTGTCGAACATATTCTCCCTTAGGAACTCAACCACCTTTTCTTCTGTTGCTGCCTTAATTGCCTTGGTTTTAGCCCACTTAGTCAAATAATCAGTGCACACAATGATGTGTTGTTTTTGCTTTGAAGGAGGGTTGATAGGCATAATGAAGTCCATGCCCCACGTGTCAAATGGCTCGAAATTCACTTGAGGATGTAGGGGAATTTCATCTCTTGGAGTAGGCTTTCCTATCCTCTTGCACGGATCAAACTGACTATTGTACTTTTTCACATCCTGATGAAGATTAGGCCAAGAATAGCCCGCTTGCAACACTTTGAATGCTTTCCTCTTTGATACAAAGTGACCTCCACAAGGCCCATCATGACAGGTCAGAAGGATGTCAAAAACTTCCTCTTCCCTAACACACCTTCTCAAGATTTGATCTGGGCCAAGTTTGAAAAGACTGCCCCTAATCCAGGTGAAGAGGGCACTCTTTATGACTATCTTGCTCTTTTCTTTGGAGGGAAAGTTTGGTGGGAACTGTGCTGATACCAAATAGTTTTCTATATCAGCAAACCATGGGGAGAGAACTAAAATAGCAAAAAAATACTCATCTGGTAACTGGTCATCCACCATTCCTTCTTCACTTGTAGGCAGATTCATCCTAGATAGAAAGTCTACAACAAAATTATCCTTACGAGACTTATCAACAATAGTTAGATCAAACTGTTGTAGTAAAAGCAACCATCTTATAATTATAGCATTCACATATGGTTTTTTCATTAAATATTTGATTGCAGGATGATCAATATGCACAAATGTTTGATAGCCTATAATGTAAAGCCTAAATTTGTTTAATGAATGCACAACAATTAGGAGTTCCTTTTCGGTCATAGTATCATTTAGCTCAACCTTTGACAGGTTCTTACTGATAAAATAGATGGAATAGGGAAATTTCTCCTCTTCCTGACCTAAGGCTGCTCCTATGGCTTTATGTAAGGCATCAACATGAATATGAAAAGGGAGGGCTTAGTTTGGGCCTCTAAGGATTGGTGCAGTGTTTAACTTACCCTTTAGAATGTCTAAGGCCTCTCGACAACTCTTTGACCATATAAACTCAGAATCTTTGGCCAACAACCCAAACAAAGGAGAGGCCAACTTGCCGAAGTCTTTTATGAACCTTTGGTAGTATCCAGCTAACCCTAAGAAACTCTTGACATCTCTCTGCTTTTGTGGAGGTGGAACCCTTTGGATGATTGCTATTTTGTTTTGGTCCACTTGCAGTCCTTGTTGAGATATTGAATGACCTAGCATGGTCCCTTCAGTCATTAAGAATTCACATTTTTATGGACTGAGAGACAGGTTCATTTCAATGCATTTGTGCAAAATACTCAAGACTTCTCTCTGGAAAGTGGCAAGAGCATTGCATAGGCCAAAAGGAAGGACCCTATAAGTAAAATTACCCCAAGGACAAGTGAATGTGGTCTTATCCTGGTCTTTTGGGTAGATTTAGATTTGGTTGTACCCACTGAATCCATCTAGGAAGGAAAAAAACTTCTTCTCTGCCAGGTCATCTAACACTTAGTCAATGAAGGGTAGGGGGAAATGATACTTCTTTGTGCCTTTGTTCATATCCCTATAATCAACAAAAATCCTCCACTTACCATTTTTCTTGGGAACTAACACTAAAGGAGAGACCCATTAGCTATTTGAGATAGGGTAAATGAATCCTGCATCTAGCATTTTTTGTAGTTCTTCTTTTACTATGTCTTTAAGAGCTAGATTCATCCTCCTTTGTGGTTGCCTGACTGGCTTGTAACCTTCTTTAATGTATATGTGGTGAGTACACATTGAGGGGTGTACTCCCTTCATTTCCTTATAACTCCAAGCGAAGGCTTCTAGGTTTTCCCTCAACATGTTGTTTATCTTTTCCTCTTCTAAAGCAGAAAGAGATGGATTAATTTTCAAAGTTTTCTCTAGGCCAAATTCTATGGTTTTGACATGGGGTGGGTTGGAATTGGCCAAGCATAAGTCAATTGGATGATTGTTGTGGGTTTCCCTTCTTCTTCTAATGGCAGTGAACTAGGAGTTGGACTTTGGAGCAAGTTTTCAATTAAGTCATCCTCATCTTGCTATCCTCCTCCTATGGTTGCTTCCAAAGCATAAAGTTGGGAAGAATAAACCTCATCTTCTTCCTCCTCCTCCAACCATAAAGGTAAATCATGCTCTAGGGTAGGTTGAGCAGGAGGGTATAAGACTAACTGTTTGGACATATGCCCATTCTTGATGGTCATATTCCCAACTCTGCAGCTAATGCAAACATTAGTTGTGGCCAACCATGGTCTCCCAAGGATGAGAGGGTAACCAGTAAGCTTAGCCTTAGGCTAGAGAACTAGGAAATCTGCATGGTACTCCCAGGAGTCAATAAAGATCATCACATCGTCCACAATTCCCTCAAGGGTGACTGTGGAACGTTCTGCAAGTTGTAGAACTATTGCGGTCTTCCTCAATGACCCTTGGAGGTTGAGCTTGAGCATGGTGTCCTTGGTCATCACATTAATGGAAGCCCCAAGATCAATCAAAGTGTGTGGGTCAATGGCGCTATTGATGTGCACATCTACTATAGGGCTTCCAGGGTCCAAATATTTTGGACATATTACCTTCCTCAGCATTAAGTCAAAAAATTGCCCAATGACATTAATGGTAGGGGCATCCATTTTTCTTCTTCCTGGATGCTTGAAGCACTTCTCCTTAATCAACTTATTGTAAATGGGAACATCTTTGATTGCCTAGAGAAAGGGGATCTTTACACATAGATTTTTCAATTCTCCCAAAAGTTCAGTTTCTTCTGGGGTAGGCTAGAGTGGTTGGGCTAATCTCTTAAGAAAGGGCGGATTTACTTTAAGGTTGATTTCCTCTCTTTCTTCCTCAACCTCCCTATGTGGAGAGGGAGGTTGGTTATCGGGGAGAATTCTCCCAGATCTTAGGTTGATCTCTTAGATTTCTACAACATAAGCCACGTATGATGTCTCTCCACTATAGACTTGTTGAGCTTGGTTATTGTTTGGGTTCGGATTTGGCTACGCAGGCATCTGGGGTTTCTAAGGTGGAGTAGAGTGCAGGAGTTGTGGTTGGGTAGGTGGTGGAGGAAATAGGGCTAGAACATTGTTGAATTGGGGCCTCCACCCCTGGGGTGGGGTATTCGACTGATGTTGTGGTTGAACATAAGTTTGAAATGACTGGCTGGATGGCTGGGAATGATACTAAGATGCATAGGATGAAGGAGGGGGTGTAGACCAGGAAGGATGAGCAGGGGGTCCCCAAGAAGGTATAACTGTGGTTTGTTTGGGTTGTAATATGCATGGGATGACCCTTGCATACCATATTGGTATGGTCTAGGTCCAGGAGGTCTCCTTTGGTTGATGTAGCAAAGCTGCTCAGTGACCCTTTCAACTCCTTGATATACAAATTTGAGTCCAGGTAAAGAAGGGAACTTGTCTGTGGAGTGGTTTTCTTCATAGACTGAGCAAATATTGATATAGTTCAATGGACATTCGTTCCTAGGATGCCTCTTGGTGCATCTAGGACAAAAGATGGCCAGGGCTCATTTTACTTCCTCTTACTTCCTTGTGATGTTCATGGTGTCCAATTGCAAGGCAAGTTTTTACATCATATCACTTTTGAAATCTTCTAGCATATTTCCAATTTCACCCTTGATGGATGAGTTGGAGGATGATGTCTTGGCCATAGGTTGACTACCCCTACCCCTTTTTTTGGTTGCCCTAGAATGGTTTCTAAAGTTAGCCTTAATATCCTCATAGGGTAATTGGTAGATACCTCCTCCTGTTATCATATGTAAGATATCCAAAAGATCCTCCCTTACTCCTCTTAGTAGGACCAGTTTCAATGACTCAGGGTCAAGTGTGCACCTGGCCCTTTTGTAACTGAGCTAGAATCTTTCTTCATAGTCTTCTAAGGATTCATCCTGGCCTATGCTCAGCCTGAAAATCTCTTCTTTAGTATCCTTTGAACCACAATAGTCCCTATATTTGTTGTTAAAATCCTGTTGCATCTGAGCCCAATTTGTGATGCTATCTCTAGTTAAACCCATGAACCAACGCAATGCTGCATCCTTGAGGGTAGATGGAAACAATTTTAACTTTTGCTCATCATCTGTATATTCATAGGTTCGACATATAATAGAGAAATCGAATAGGAAAGTGTCAGGGTCGTCTGTGGTCAGGCCATGGAAATGAGGTAGAGCAGAGTTACTTATATTCTTCATTTTAGTGTCCCCATTGGTCTCCTTGATGGGGAGGGCACCCTCAATTCTCTCTCTATTTCCTATGTCATTTCGGTTTTCAGCCATTGGTTCAGTAGGAATGGGTTCTTCCTCTTATTCTTCCCATGTAGGTTCCTCAAATATGTAAGGTTTCTTAGCTAAAGGGCCTTCCAATTCACCGTCACTGAAGAAGAGAGAAGGTTGACTGTTGGATGTAGTGGGGGTATTTGAAAAGAATTTTCCTGAATTATCCCTATTCCTACGAGGCATGAAAGGAAATGTTTTTGGGTTGGTTTTTGTAAGATTTTCTTTAAAGCTAGAAATTACTTTGCAGAAATGAAATTGTTGGTTGAATGAAAAACCACTAACAAGAAAAACTAGTTCCTGAATTGAAATTCTTCTTACAGAATGGAAAGGAAAGCAGATAATGACAACTGAAAAAAAGGAAGAAACTAGATTACTCTTGCAAAAATAATCTAATGGAAGAAAATTGGAGACCAGAAATAGAAGAAAGTAGTAATCACATTCTACTTAGACACATCCCCGACAACAACGCCAAAAATTGATGAGCCTAGGTATTGCAACAAGAATATTGCAACTTCGAGGGCTACCAGCTTTACTTATCAACCTGAGGTTCGTACAAACTTGGAGGTGACAGTGCTATATGCAGAAGTAGAAGTGAAGGTCCTGCCTATTGTCACTGTTTATCTGGCAAGAGACGCCACGGGTTCCAAGCTAGACTTCTATAGGGTTAGAAGAAGCTTAATTCTTTGATGGAAGAAGAGAAAACTTATTCTAAGAGAAAGCTACTCTACTGCAGAAATGAAGAACGACATGTAATGCTAAATCACACCATAACCTAACTAACCAATTAAACAACTATGATAAGCAGAAATGCTAAAACAATCACTAACCTAAGGCTGCTATCTAAGTTTCAGAGGTAAAGAGCATTAAACAATACTAAGGTGCAAGCGAAGGAAACTTAAGCTAAATTGGTTTTCAAGTGGAAGAGCAATCAGAGGTCGAAATTGGTGAAAGGAGGATGTAAGGACGCAGTAGTGCATAGGGACTGTTGGATCAATCAATGAAGAGAAGATGAATGGTGGAGATCTTATTGTGAGGGCTTAAGCAAATAAATGGATGAACAAGGTGAACACATTTGATGAACAACTAAGGTCTTATCGTGGAGGTTAAGTGAAGAGATGGATGGATAGGGTAATGAAGCGATGAACAGATAAGATCTTATTGCGCGGATTAAGTCAAGAGATGGACAGATAGGGTAACGAAGCAATGAACGAATGTGATCTTATCGCATGGATTAAGTCAAGAGATGGATGACAGCGATCGTTTTGTGGGAAAACGAAACGTGCGGAAATGAGGGAGCAGATTTCTAAGGCGGTAAGTAGTTTCTCGCGTGCCCTCAAGGCCGTAAACGGAATTTTGAAATTTCATGGGATTAGCCTTACTGCACGACACGTAGCACAGGAAAACCACTTTTCTAGTGTGCTCTTGGGTAGATAACGATCGTGCAAGAATCTGCGTGAGATTGTGCAATAGTCGTTGGGTCAGGCGGGGCTGATCAACGGTGGAGATCGACCAAGCTAGTTGGCGATTGGGTGAAGCGATAGCCATCAGATCAAGGAAGGAAGATCAATGGTGGGGTTTTAAAGCACTTAAAGTGAGTGGAAGACTTCATGCAAGGTAGAATTTGGAGAAAATAATGAATCGAACGATGATTGTGAAGGTTTGTTGTGGATCAGACGACGTGGAAGCGATGTATGAAGAACATGATGAAGACGGTTTCAAATGAAAATGACAGAAAAACCAATGAGGGAAAATAAGTAACTGCATCAAATGATAAACTCCATAGCTCATGTAAGAACCAGAAACCTGTGTTTTTGGGTTTGCTGAAGGGTCTCTTCCTTAAGTCATGGTCCCAGAGGGAGGAGATGAGGCCGAGACACCTGTGCACAACCTTATGGTGATGTTTTTCTCCTAGCTAACCTGGAAAATGAAAGAAGTCACAAATGGAAGTAAACTATAGCACAATCGATCTATTCTGTGCTATTGTAATGAAAAGGAAACTACTAAAGAAAATGAACAAAAAACCATGAAACTATTTAAGAAAATGAAGAAAAAAACCATAAAACGACTTAAGCAAATGAAAATAAAACCATGAAACTACTTAAGCAAATGAACATAAATCTATGCTAACATATATGTACACTGAAGAGGATCTTTGGCTACTTGGCTCAGGCCCTAACCCAAGAGCCGCAACCCTTAGAGTTAACTCAAAGTTGGCTTAAAATAGAACTCATTCTCATTATGAAAACCATGGATTACAGAACAAACTGTCACAAGTCTTGAAGCTCAGAAATAAAGCATAGTTTTTACAATAGAAGTCTGAATCCTACTGAGGTCCTAAGCCTCTCTACTTGTACATCTTAAGCCTCCAACGAATTCCTTCAAATTAGGGAGGCTTGGCTCCCACTCAAGATAAACTGGTTTCTGTCCTTTTCACTTGCTTGGCTGTCTTCTAGTCATCAAAGTGATGGTTGTTTGCACTCCAAGCTGATGGAGGAATAATCTAATGGAGGGTTAGTAACTGAGGAGGATTTACCTCCTATGATTACTCTCCCTTGTCCCATTCAAGTTTTTATCAAGGTGTTTGCCACAGTTCCTTACTTTTACCCTTTATTCCCGCATTTTCCCTTGCTTTTATCTTTTATTCTTGCATTACATGCACATTAGACCACAAAGCAAAATATCCAACTCTAACTCATCTCATAAAAAAAAATATAATCAAAAGTATGCAATAAGTTGTAGAATTGTTGGTTTGGCTAAGCTAGGAGGTGAATTAAGGACAATCAAGGCCCATATAATTACTCAATGATAAGGCTCATCAGTGATTCTGATTTGGTGGTGTTATAGAAATATTTGGGCACATCAACCCCCAAACTTATATGTCGATAAAATAGGGCTCATCAACCCCTAAAAGAGTTGTTTCATGCACTAAAGGAACATAGTCATCTGAATACATCATTCCGCAAAAGTTCCACCTGAGAAACCATCTAGAAATGGCCTAAACTAAACCATACTGACTACTCTAGTGGCAGGGTGCGATGCATACTGAGTGGTACACTGCCAGGGTGTGATGCATACTAATTAGGCCTTCTATAGGGTGTGATGGGTGAGGATGGACAAATGTCCGAGACAGTTTTCTAGGTGGTTGCTCATGGAATCTTCTAGAAACTTCTCCTGTGCCACTTGCCTCTCTTAATTCGCTCTAGGATGAATAAGGGATCTAAGAAATCTCCAAGTGGAACCAATTGTAACAAGTGGAATAACACTAATCAAATCCCATGGATGACTCACACCCTTGCACACATCTATAAATGGATCTCCAACTCAAAAGATCCAAAGGCTGGAATATTGTGAATTGCAATGAAGTGCTGATAGTTTGTAATTGAGGAAAGAGCATTGTATTGTTGGAGTGATCTTGCTATTTCATGAGGTGAAGAAGGATTGAAGCTAGGAGGATGATACTAGATCAAACAACTGGGTTGTAATTCTCCCTTCTATTAATAAAGTTCTTCAAGTTTTCTTCCATATGATTGTGCAATTGTGAATGTTATCATTTGTTCATTATATATCTGATTCTGTAATGTTATGTTGTAATAGATCACGATGCTTTGACAGTTCTTTGTTGCTGTACTTGTGTAGGTACTCTCCAAGCGTGTTAATTACGGGGAGGAGTTGTAGGCTCTGTCAAAGGGGAGAGAGATCAAGCAAGGGATTAAGTGGAAGTTTCAGGTTGGCTCCATTATCTTTCTCTTATCCATTACACATAGAAGAAATCGTTGAATTGCTTTAAACTATTGTTTCTAGGGTAGCTTCCAAACTTAGAGGGCCAGCATTCTATAGGAATACTAGCTTTCCTAGAAACAAATTGGCAACTCTGCTGGGGAAGAACATATGTTTGTTTGTTGCTATTGTTTATTCTATAAACTATAGATAGAGCCTGAAGTCATCTAGGTAGCCTTTGAACTGCTCTTGCTCTGCAATTGCATAGTAGATGAATGCTGATTCAATCAATATCTGGTTTAGTTTATGAATTAAACATTTGACTTACAAAAATTATAGATGCCCTTTTGGTAGCTCAGTAACCTCTCAAGACATTCCTTCATACCTTTCTCTTTACTGTTCATTAAAGCTCAGCTTAACTCACTGAAAAGAGCTGCACATTTGAGCCAAAACCCATTTCAGTTGCGCTCCATGGACCATCGCATTGTCTTCCACTGTAATCCAGTATGCATCACACCTCTTGAGTGTGGTAAGTGAGATGCATCCTTGTTTCTGTGAAGCCTAGGTGCGATGATTGACTGAACTCTTTTTTCATTCTAGAAATTGGGGGTTTTTAACCTTGTTTTCAATTTTGTTTATTTGTTTTGCTGCATATGAACAATGCCTCCTTATTGACGTCTGATTGCATCACATAAATCGGCCTCAATTAGAATAGGATTAGTGAATGTTTTTGTGTATTTGTTCATCATTTACAATCCTTTGTCAAAAATTTGTTTAAATCGATTTGTCTCTTTGATGCAAAAGTGTCGTAATTGTCGTTTTGTGTCGAAAAGAGAAGTGTCGTGGATTCTTCCTTCCCTTGATGGTCGATTGAAATTTTCTTCATGTATTTGGTTTGATTTGTTTATATTTGAAGTGTCGAAAGCATTTTTTATTCAAAATTGAAAAGTGTCATGGAGTCTTCCTTTCGTTTTTGAAGAAGAAATTGTCGAAAATGTCATTTTGAATGAAATATTTCAGATCTTTGCTGCATTTAGTTTTCCTTTTTGGCATTTTTTCAAATTAAGGAGAAAAAAAAATACATGCATTTGCATTTAGCAATTGTAGATTTGTGTGTGAAAATATGATTTAGGGAAATTCACTAGTGTGTGCTCTTTGTTTAAAAGCACCGTAATTTTCTTTCCCTAGTAGCTAGGATTTTCATTGCTGAAAATAAACAAAGATTGTTTATCATTGTAGATTGCATTTTAGGAATTTCAAATCATCATCACGTGGTGAACCATTGAAAGGCAAACTCTAAACAAAATCAACTTTAAAATAAATTTCAATGAACCTAACAACGCTTTGGAACTTAACGCAACATATCTAGAGGTCTAGGCTAGAGATGTGTTCCGGCGTCATTAAAACTAGTGGCTATCATTATCATTGAACATTGGGTGATTCCTCCTCCTTGATACGAAAAGTGCTAGCACGGACTTGTGCTCCCCGTACCGTCACGTATATATTGGGAGACCACAATAGGCTTATATCCTTTATCCATAGGAAGTTGAGTCTGCCGCCTTATTGATCACAATGCACTAAACACAACATTCAGAAAGATTGATTGCCGTACATAATTCCTTGGTAATTTCTCTTTAATTTATCACCAAGGTGTATATTGCAGTTTTGCAATTGGTTTGGTAATCCCCCTGTCTAGATTTTTCAGAGTAGCCACTTTCATTCCTTTTCGACTCTTTAAAAGAAAAGGTCCATCTGAGCACTTTTCCTTTTAGGCTCATTAAAAATCAAAGGAGACTAGGGTCATCTTTAGCTTTTTCTCGACTCTTAAAAACTGAAAAAGAAAAGTTGTTTCCAGGCATCATTAAAATTAATTGAATTCAGAATAACATCCCTGTTCCTTAGTTGATCCTAGGTTGAGACATATGGTGACAAATCTAGAGTCCACTGCTCAAGGAATCCCTTTTGAGGGGAATCCTAGTCCTTTTCCTTCTTGGGGAATATTGGTGCTCCTTATATGGCTACATTGTCCCTTCCAGGAATTACCATTGGCCTACCAGTATGGATGTTTTCAACCTCTATGGTTCAAAATTCCGTGATTTCTTCGCAATCAAATCAACCTCCAGTTGATCTTGAAGTTGACCCTTCGCCTTCTTCCTCGTTTGTTTCTCCCCCCCCTTCGTCCTCTTCACTTGGTGAAAGTAGTGATACTAGTAACCATGTGGCTGAGAAGAAGAAGAAAGGGAAGGAGAAGAAGAAGAAGAAGCCAATTTAGCAAGGTGCCAACCAAGCAACCATTGCTTCAAATGTATCATCTAATGAAAAAACGTCCATTAAACTTCCCAAACCCAAATTTCCATGCATAATTTGTACGGGAGACCATTTTCATCGAGATTTCCCTTGATTTCCTCGGATCTTGAAAGAATGGTCTCCCCGTTCACACCATCCCGTGTCATCAACTTCTAGAGATTAGGTTCGTAACACACCTTCAACTAGTGATAGTAAATTTCATGGACAGAGGAGAAAAGTTAAGGTTTCATGTAGGTTATTTGAAGGTAACCATTCCCTTCACCTTTGTCCTTTTTTGGATGAAGCCAAAAGAATGTTGGATAACCATCTTGCTTCACCGTAGTGACTTCCATATGGCTACAAGAAACTCTCCCCAAGTCCTTCACTAGTTGAAAATCTAACTGAATTAAATCAACCGTCGGTCAAAACCACTCTCTTTGAAAGTGAATCTTATGAGTCTATACCCGACCAAAGTCAACAGGTCGAGGTAACGGTTGACCCAATTTCACCTTCAGCCAATTGTACCTTTCCCCAAGAGAGTGAAAATGATACCGTTCAAGTTCACACATCAACGGTATCATTTGAACCTTCATTCCATCCACCTGATAGCCAAGAGTAGCCTGGTGAATGTAATGAAGCTTGGGGGGCATGCATATGGTTGATAAGTTTCCCTGTAAGTTAAGTGATTGGTCTACCACACCATTCACCTTTGTATATTCTGGACAAAGCCAAATAATTGTAGGTTATGTGATTGGTCTACCACACCATTCACCTTTGTCTATTCTGGACGAAGCCAAAGAGGTGTTGGAAGACTGTCCTGTTTCACTGCAGTGACTTCCATCTGGTTACAGGAGACTCTTGCCCTGCTTCACTGCAGTGACTTCCATTTGGCTACAAGAGACTCTGCCTTTCATCATGCTGGGGGCATGCAAACCAATTCAAGCATAGTTTTGTCATTTCAAGCTTGTGTAAAAATGAAATTGATGTCAAGCATAGTTTCTTTGTTTCGAGCTTGTGTAAAAACGAAATTGAAGTCAAGCATAGTTTCTTCATTTCGAGCTTGTGTAAAAATAAAACCAAATTCAAGCATAGTTCCCCATGGTTCAATCTTGTCTAAAAATGAACCCATTCCCAATATTTGAACCTTTGTGATTACCATTGTATTAGCCTTTTGAGCCTTGGTTGTGTACATCCCATCACCACCATCCCTTTGGCCCATCATACGGTTCCACTTGGTTGTTTTAACCTTTTTTAGGAACAATTGCGATGAGTGGTCTTTTTAGCCAGCGTCTTCACAGAAATCACAATGTTTTAAGAAGTTCCAAAATCACCAGAACTAGTTGCTACCCTAGACACCACTCATTCCTCAAAATCGAGTCCTCTTTAAACCCTTTTTAGAATCGTTAAATATGAAAAGATTGTCGAGCTCTTGTCATTTTTAGCTTGTTAAAGTGATTGGAAATGTCATCCCTCTTGTATTATTTTATCCTTTTTTGGACCTGAGGGATTATTTTACGAAAAAGAACTGGCAGAGTTTTCTTTTTGTCCCTTTTGAAACTCTCTAAACATGAAAAGAACTGAGTTATCATTGTCATTAAACTCGTTAAAACAATAGCGACAAACTTGTCCATCTAGATGAGACTGAGTTTCACTGTCACTAGACTCGTTAAAACATTAAATAACGACAGGTTTGCTTGAAGGGCGGATTATAGAACAAGCATACGTTATCCTCCTCAAGCTTGACAAAAATAAAGAGGTACTAATTAGCAATGATTGGGGAAAAAGGGGAAGAAAACTTGAAGAATTTATGGCAGCAGGTCGCTCTTGAACATGACACTTTCACTTCATTACCATCATTGAGTTGGGTTGGGTTATTCCGTTCACCGGTCATCTCACCATTGGTATTTCATACCATCCATCTTTTAGGGTTAACGCTACCAATTCATCTCAGTGTCGTCGACATGTTCAAGAGAAGTCATTCAGTTGAGAAACCACCATCCAGTTAATGTCTCATCCACTGCAATACCTCCAACCTTCATTTTTTTCATGACCGCCATTCTTGAACCTTGTGTCGTCAGTTCATTTTAACCTCCAGAAATCATTTGCTTTGTTTCGTGTCGTAGGTTGGGGATACATCAAGGTCCTCCTATGATGAGTCACTTCTTGTTGACATCAGCTCATTATCCAAGAAGCTGACTTAGAAACAACCCTTTCAGTGCTTTGAAGCTTGCATACATCAATGGCAAGTTTCTCACTTCCGGCCACATATTGACATCAATGGCAAGTTTCTCACTTCCGGCCACAGATTGACATCAATGGCCTTTGACCGAAAGATTTTTCGTGGTGTTCGACGCCGGATCATATATTCACACCACGTGAACTATACTATAGTACCTTGAGGGTCATTATCATTATCAGTGATTCCTCTCGTGTCTGTTAACAATTTACATCATTGGCTGGTAATCAGGCGATGTATTTCCATGTTCAACTTCAAAACATCTCTTCACATGGATTGACTTGTACATCGAGCGAAGATTGAACGAGTTTGAAGACCCTAGATCTAGTTTCATCCATCTGGGCTGTGATATATTCAGGAACATAAAAACATCAAATGTACAAAGGCTCTACATAGATGGTCCTCCTAACCATGGATGATGGCTCTATATCTGAAGAATCAAGAGTCTGCATTTGCAGACGACTATCTCATCTATGTACATGAAATGAATTTATAAAGCTTTGCATGGGAATGCCTCCCTTAGCTAGATCATGAAAATTATATTATGATGATGTATTGTATTGTAACTTATGCAGGTCACCTTCCAGTTCGGAACTTCAGATCCTCATGGTAAAGCATTTCACCCAACATCAATATTTATGACTTCATGCTTTATGGGGCAACTGTTATAGAAATATTTGGGCACATCAACCCCAAACTTATATGTCGATAAACTATGGCTCATCAACCCTAAAAGAGTTGTTTCATGCACTAAAGGAACATAGTCATCTGAATACATCATTCCCCAAAAGTTCCACCTGAGAAACTATCTAGAAATGGCCTAAACTAAACCATCCTGACTGCAGGGTGCGATGCATACTGAGTGGTACACTGCCAGGGTGTGATGCATACTGATTAGGCCTTCTATAGGGTGTGATGGGTGAGGATGGACAAATGTCCGAGACAGTTTGCTAGGTGGTTGCACATGGAATCTTTTAGAAACTTCTCCTGTGCCACTTGCCTCTCTTAATTCGCTCTAGGATGAATAAGGGATCTGAGAAATCTCCAAGTGGAACCAATTATAACAAGTTGAATGACACTAATCAAATCCCATGGATGACTCACACCCTTGCACACATCTATAAATGGATCTCCAACTCAAAATATCCAGAGGCTGGAATATTGTGAATTGCAAGGAAGTGCTGATAGTTTGTAATTGAGGAAAGAGCATTGTATTGTTGGAGTGATCTTTCTATTTCATGAGGTGAAGAAGGATTAAAGCTGGGAGGATGATGCTGGATCAGACAAATGGGTTGTAATTCTCCCTTCTATTAATAAATTTCTTCAATTTTTCTTCCATATGATTGTACAATTGTGAATGTTATCATTTGTGAATGCTATCATTTGTTCATTATATATCCGATTGTGTAATGTTTATGTTGTAATAGATCACGATGCTTTGACGGTTCTTTGTTGCTATACTTGTGTAGGTACTCTCCAAGCGTGTTAAGTACGGGGAGGAGTTGTAGGCTCTGCCAAAGGGGAGAGAGATCAAGCAAGGGATTAAGCAGAAGTTTCAGGTTGGTTCCATTATCTTTCTATTATCTATTAAACATAGAAGAAATGATTGAATTGCTTTAAATTGTTGTTTCTAGGGTAGCTACCAAACCTAGAGGGCTAGCATTCTACAGGAATACTAGTTTTCCTAGAAACAGGTGGTACCCTAAGAACCCATCCGTGAAAGAATATTCTTCCTGACCGCCTAGATTGTCCAACACTTCATCTGTGAACAGAGTTGGGAATGGATCATGTACACATTCGTCATTCAACTTTCTGAGATCCACCCATATTCTTATTTCATCCTTCTGCTTCTTCTCTTGTACCACCATTGGGCTTACCCAATCAAATTCCTCCACACGCTCAATGATGCATGCCGTGAGCATCTTGTCTAATTATACGTGGAGCTTTTCCTTGTATTTTGGGTTTAAGTGATGCAACCTCTACTTAACTAGATTTGCATCGAGTTTTAACGTGATCCTCATTACCCCTAAATCTTCGATTATTCCCTTTAAATCCATAAACTTGGTTGGGAATAAGTCCTGATAGTTGCGGAGTAATTCAGCGATGTTTTCCACTGTCACGTCATTCCAATGGTCCCCAATCTTCACGAATTTAGGTTTCGCCTCTTTTCCAATATTCATTTGCTTAGTGCTCACTAGCGCGGTTATGTTAGGGTTCTCAATTTTTGGTCCTTGGACCTCATGTTGGCCTTTTGTCTCTGGAATATAAATTTTCTGTGGATCTTTATCTTCTTCCTCAGAATTTACATTATAACACTCCAGCGCGCAACTTAACTGAGTAGCCCACTCAGGCTGAATTAACTCTACCGGTTCCTGTGGTATCATAAAGATGGTTGCTTTTACCTCTTGTAGCGCTTCATCAATACTATCCCACCCATCCTCAAAATTGAAGGTCATCATGAACCCTTCGTGCATAACATCCCATTCACCTGCCCCATGGTGGAGCTTTGTTTCTATATACCAGTTCATTGGTATAACATCCAAGGTATGACGGAACAGGTGCACCCACTCAAGTTGTGGCTTTTCCCCATATGCTTGTGTCCATTTAGCTAGATGCGTGCGTGGATCATCTTGCCCATTGTATTTGTCTGTCAATTGCACCCTAGGATTCCCAAATCATGTGCGTGTCATTCTCCTACATTCATGCTAGTTGTCAAAGCTCCCTTTGTGTGTACCCCACCACCTTGCAAGAATAGCGCGCATTACCTAGTACAAAGCCTGGAAATGTTGCTTTTATGGCACTTCTCTTTCAAATTTTTCCAAGAAGGTATCTACCTCAGTTAACCCATCATAAGTAGGCAGATCTCTCACTTCTATCGATATGCAGTGCAATGACCTTGTCATCATATTACAATTAAGCATGGTTACTTCGTGTAACCGATTCAGCCATCGCTCTATCTCCTCATCAGAATCTGAAGTACAGGAGCTCTCGTGCTCCCATGAAATCCGCCCATCCGCGGTGGAATTTACCCTGTCTTGCTCTCACACTATTATCTTGTAGATGCAGTCCAAATCATCATCGCTTTCATAGTCACACACCGGCTCTGTATAGCATGATCCTTTAGCAGGGTCAGGGGTATAACTACGCGTAGAGACTTCTTCTCAAAAATCATCTTGCACTTCTTCAGATTAATCACCCCGTTCATGTCAATTGTGCAATCAATTCCTAAGAGCGGGGGGTAGGGATTGTTTTCATCAACAATCTCTATCACTTCAAAGTTTGCTAGCGAGCTTTCTCTCTCGATATCCACAATGATTCCCTGCAATCTTCCCATGGGTATTATTTTCTTCCAGTTTGCCATTCGCAGTTGAATAGGAGTCCATTGTAGCGTAGGTCTCCCCATTCTTTCCCATGTCTACTTCGGTAGAACATTCGCATCTGATCTTAAATCCATAATTACTTGGTCCATTTCATATTCTCCAATCTTTATGGTTAACCTCATTTCTCTTCCCGTCCTCGTCTTATGCTTCCCAATCTTTTAGACTACGCACTGTTGTCCTGGCGCAGTCCCAACACATTTGTTAATGAGTTCTTGTAATCCTTTTACAGCCTTACTGTCGTGCAGTAACTTCATACATGTTTCCGGGAACATCGTGAGCATAGATGGGTCCATCTCTAGCTCTGGTTTATCTTTGCTTGCTAAAGTGGAGGCATCAACGAAGCTCTTCTTAGCTTCCATGAAGATTTCCTGAGTGCGCTCCAAATCAAAGTGTACTTCTTTCATCAGAGCTTTGCGAACCCAAGTACTATCATCTGGCTGTTTGCCTTTGTCATCTCCCATTGAGATTCCACTTCGGAGCACAATGTTCACATTTGGATCTTCCTCATGTGGCTTAGACCTCATCATTTGCAGGTCTCAAGTCGGGAGAGGTGGTAACGCTCCTTTGTCGTGTATCCTAGCTATCAGCATAGGACAATCTTCTTTCTCATGATCAAACAAGGTACAATACAAACATGACATATGTTTTGGGTTCATACAATCACGAGCATAAGGCCCTAGCCCTCCGCAATTGTAGCATATCAACCGTTTGTGACCTCTTCCAGGTCCTTCTCCGCTTCGGCCTCGTCGGCGCCCATGAAATCCTGTTCACGCCAATGCTACATTCTGGTCTAGGGGCCGATAGCCTGACCTCTATAGGTGGTAGTTCTATCCATCATCGACTCATAGCTTCTAAAAGTGCGATCATTGTGCCCCACCGAGATACAAAAGTTACAGAACAATTGTTGCAAATTTTGTGTATACATCTATAACAAATGGCAGTTGTCCATAGCATGTTTTCCACCCATTTGAAAAATTGCGCACCACAAAGAAAGTGCCGTGCTATGTCCTACTTGTGCTTTTGGCCTTAAAGGCATCGACCCTCCTCTTGTGAGGTAATTTACGAAAACTGGGCAGTGGTCCTTGTCATGACCTTGACCCTTGCATTTTATGCACCACACCTCTTCGTGCACTTCTAGTAAGGCTGTCATGTCCTGTTTCAGACTCTGCATCTCAAGGCATAAATTCTTCAGCTGCGCGTGGATCTGCTGAACTCCCAAGTTAAGATCCTACACCATGGTCTCATGCAGCCTCATTGTAATCTCTAAAGCCTCTCCTTGAGTCGTTAGCTTCTACTGCGATAGCGCACTCCTTAGATGTGGTGTTATCGATGCTACAAACCATTCGCGATGTTGTCCATCTGTCAGATTCATGTTAGCTTCACGAATCATACACTTCAGCCTCTGATCTAGCTCCCAAGGAGTCTCACCTAGTAGCATCATGATCTCTTTGAATTCAATAATCAACTGTGCTTCAGACTTTGGCCTGCTAAATTCCTTATTTAGCACAATTTGGATATCCATGATTCCCGCATTCAGATTATCATTGGAGTGCTTAATATACCAAGTTAGCGCGTGATCCTGCAGGGCACTAACCAATGTCGCTTTCTTTATATTGTCATCCATAACTCCCTGCGCTTCCCATACGACTCTTACAACGAACCAAAATTGGTCCAGACCCTCATTTCCCAATCCTTTGAACACATGCAACTTTATTGTGCTTGCCATATTGAATTGCGGTGGTGGCAGAGGTGGAATGGGTGAAGATGGAGGTGTTGGCGGCGAAGCCGGTGGCAGTGTGGGTGGGGGTGGTATTCGCAGAATTATTTGGCTTATCAAATGGATCACACTTCACGGAGAGACGTTCGCGAACTCTTCCTCATCCCCTCGCAGAGGTGAAATCGAGGGGCTGTTTTCTGGTCCCTTACTTCCTTCATTCCTGTAGGTTTTTCCACTTCGCATAGCCTCAAACATCAAGGTAATTGCATAACCCTCTTTTCACACAATGAAATTTTAAATCAAGTATTCAAAGACTTTACGTACTGACCTCGCAGTCCTTTGAGAAAGCGTCACTCTGCCTCACTGTAGCTGATTGAAGTATCGACTGCGAACTCAGTAATGAATCCTCCTATAATTTGATCAAGCCAATGATCAACGATGCACGCGATCTTATCCTCCTATGCTTCCAACCTGCACACTAACTCTACGGTCTACATAATAGGACCGTTGAGCTTCCACCTTCCTTGGCTATCTGTTAGCTTCGTGATCCACTCGTACAACTCAGTAGGGAAGGATGCAGAGAAGATTTCGTGGATCTATGTGTACAGGTAGTAGTCTAACCACTCTTCTTTTGACAGTTGTGGATTCCTATTCTTCTGCGCCGCGAACTTGTGGATTCTTTTGTCCAAACAACCTTCAATTTTCTTCTTAGTTGGATTCCAATGATACGACATCAGACATCCATATGTAGATTCCAGTCCTGCAATGGAACCATTTGTTGGCTTAATGGGGCCTGGCTCAATTTTGGAGTTAATTAGCCAAACAAATCCCGACACTACTAGCCCTTTCATCATCAGCCCACGGAGCGTGGACTCAAGTCTTACTTGAAGCAGTATGGGGGGATGATGGAACCAAGTTTCTGCACCCTTGAGATGTCTAAGGTGTCAATTTAGTCCAATTGTGCCTACCTGTGTACAGTTCTCTTCGCGCACTATGCTGACTTGCGAGACCTACGTGATCTGTTATAATCACCTTCACACAGCCCTAACCAAGGGCTGAGATGCTTTCACACTACTATGGCAACGATCTGCACTATTTTCCCAAGCTATATCACAAATCTGACTTATCTTCTTAATGTTCTTAGTTAACTTTGCGTAAACTAATATTCTATCTCACCTCACTTAATCAAAACAATCATATATGTTCGCGCATCATATAAACGATAGAAATTTAATTCATACCCAATATACTTAATGCATAAAACAGGAAATAATTACACAAAATTGATATGAAACTTCTCTTTATTAATGCTTCGATGGTTATAGACTCGACTTGCCTTGCGCACTTAGCTGCAAGGGTCCGCGCACTCAGTTGCGGACTACTAGGCTTCTGCGCACTCAGCTGCAGAGCCTTCTCGTACTGTACGACCCAAAACTAGACTTCACACTTCAACTATGACTCAATTCTTCATCCTTAGATCACTACTTGACTACTTAGACCCTTGCTCTACTTATACAATCCCATGGTCCACGGACCATGGGTAGTTCTCTACAGCCCACATTTCATTACAAAATTAAGGGCGGACAACCCTATGACTCATTTACAAGCTACAATCTCCTCGCCCACAAAACGTTGTCTTTACATCGTAGTTAGAATTTGCGACCAAAATCTGGGCTCTAAGCCCCAAAACTTTCCTTGGGGGATCCCTCGCCCAAAACATCCACCCTAAAAACATACAATTTGGCAAAGTTGCACTCATCTCCCTCTACGGGCCATACAGGCTTTCAGAAGACTTATGCTCGCACTCCTCATTCCTTCTTTTGGAAAAGCATGAAAACTGAATTATTACTTTTGTAGTTGAATGTGATGTGTGTCAACGCCATAATGGAGAAATAGTCAAGTCCCTAGGCACATTATAACCATTGGCCATCCCTACCTCAATATAGACAGATGTTTCTATGGATTTCATTACTGGTCTTCCGAAGTCAGGGAACAAGTCAGTCATCATGGTGGTTGTGGAAAAACTTTCTAAATATGTTCATTTTTGCACCCCACTCCACCCATTTACCCCCACTTTGGTGGCTCAAGCTTTCATGGACCAGATCTTCAAATTGCATGGCATGCCCACTTCCATTGTGTTTGATCGTGACCCAACCTTTGCCAGTGACTTTTGGCAAGAAATTTTCAAGCTACAAGGCACCCAACTATAACTAAGTACTTCCTATCATCCCCAAACTGATGGTGAAATTGAAGCAGTCAACAAATGCTTGGAGACCTACCTAAGGTGCTTCACTTCATAAAAGCAACACAATGGGTATAGTGGTTACCTCTAGCTAAATGGCGGTATAATACTAACTATCATGCCACCACCAAGATGACTCCATACGAAGCAGTGTATGGTCAACTCCCACCTTCACCTATGACAGGCCTATAATTAGACATAAATTAAGGCCCATGCCTCTAAATTAAACAATAACTTAAGGCATATGACCATCCTTCAGCACATTAAACCTCTCTTTTTGCATTAGATAATTTATTTTTAACTTTAATATATTAATTAGGAAGGTTTATGAATAATTGAATATTTGTGCCTAATATTATTCATTTTTCGTGGAATATTATGAGAATATTGGGCAAATTATGAAGAGTTTGAGGAGGAGATAATTTAGGGACTTGTTCCCTACTACTGGAGGATCAATAATAAATAATAATTCAACAAGATATTATGGAATTATGGCACAAATTGTGGAACTCCAATGATTGAAAAAATCTAGGAATGTGTTCCACTAATCAAGGGAGTAGATCCACCAATCAAGGGGAATAGATCCACTAATCAAGGGATTTTGGTGGGGAAATCTTCCTCCATTCATGGGGAATGATTCCTATTCATTTTGTATAAGTGCTAGTCGAATTTTCCTCTAGGGAGAGATTTTTTTCGTTAGTGTTAGGATGTAGAGAGCTTGTTTTTTTGCAGCTCCATTGTACTTTCTTGCAGGGATGTAATTCCATTGATGAAAATAATGAAGATTGGTGTCATGTTCAGCTTCTAAATCTTGTTCTCCTTCATAGGTCTTTGAGTTTCCTCGGGCTTGGCCATCCCAAGAGCCTTAGGGCCCTTTTGTATCATTTTCTTTCCTTATTTTCATTGTTTATTCACACGCATCTCTAGTTTTTATTTCTTTTTATTTCTGCATTTAGTATTAATGATTTCTTGTTGTAGGATTGATTTAAATGATTGATGTAAGTTATTCTATAGGATCGCAAGCATTATTTCATCCTTGGAAAAGCTTTGGAAGTTCCTAATAATCATTGAGTTGCTTGGATTAGTCTTCTTATTCCCAAATCTAGATTGTTGGATCTCTCATATTTATCTTTGCTTTAATTATTGCAATAATTAGATCACTGTATTATTTTTAGACTAAGAGATGAGTTGTTAGTATAGATGTGTATCAAATCTTGAGAATAAGGATTTAATGGTTGAGTGATAAAAATAGAGATTGAGTTGTCAATTTAGTTAGGATAGGATTTGATTCATAAAAGAGGAAAGAATGTAATGATAGAGAGATTAGATGATTGAGAATAGAGTGAGTAATTGAGAGGTGTGACAGAGATAGGGTTTGAGATTGAAGCAGAGGTCAGAAAAACTGTTGTAATCAAGTCGAGAGGGCCAAGACTCTGTAATTTCCATTTTGTTGAATAATTGATTGAAGTGTGGCGTGGACGCACTGTTCTGGTGCAAAAATTCTCTTATGATAGTGTATCAGCGTTTTGGACCCTAATCGGGTATTTTTCTCTATTCATACATTTTATTTATGAATCACAGCCAATTAGCGTTAAGCGTTAATACTGAATTTAAGTGCTAAACCTTTCCTTAAATGCCTTTATTAAAAGTATGAATTAAGCATGTGGGTGGTACTGATAAGTGGGAAGTGGTATCTCTCGTGCCCTAAAGTTTGTAAATGATATTCCTAAAATTCAGGCGATTAACCTTAGTAGGTGACATGTAGCACTAGAAAACCACTTTTCTCATGCGCTCTCGACTTGATATTGGTTGTGCAAGATTTCGCGTGAGATTTCACGACAATCGTACGATTGGACGAGTCACATCGACGATGGAAATCGTCCAGGTTAGTTGGTGAGTGGATGAGGTGATATCTGTTGGATCTGGAGAAGTGAATCAATGATGCGGATTGAAGTGCTTGATAAAATGAGAAGTCAATGAGGGACCGACAATGATTAGTTAGATAAGAGGGACCTTCAAAGTGAAAATCCACGTGCAAAATCTATTTGTGCACTAATAATTGGTTACAAAGTTAACTTGTAGTCGAATTACTAACTACCACCTCATTTTCGTCAAGACAAAAAGACAAAAAGAAACACAAATTTATTTTATTCATTTACATGCACAATAGTAGAAGGATTGATGGTTTGAATTTGCATGCTTAGGATAGTAGGATTGCATACACGTTAACTTAGCATTCTTTTGAAGCAAAGCCTCTTAGGAGTTAGTTAGAAAATGGTGTGTTTTAGCATTTGATTTCATTCTCATTCATTGTATTTTATTTCTTGCAATAGGTTAAAGTTCCATTTCGAGAATTTCAATTTATGCAATTAGTTTAGGCTTTGACTTTAGTACATGCACTCCATTACATCATGACAACAAAGGAAGGACACATTGTATGCTGCACATATAGTGCCGATACCTCTTAAGTTTGTACGAACCCTGGGTTGATAATTAAAGTTGGTAGCCTTGGGAGTTGTAGCATTCTTGTTGCAATACTGAGGTGAATCAATTTTTGGCACCGTTGTTAGGGAGGTGTTAAATTATGTATTGTTTTCTTCCCTAGTTGATTTATTTCTTTTTAATTTTTGCAAAAAAAAATAAAAATATTTTCATTAGGCATATTTAATTTCAAAGTAGAAAATTGCATTGCATTATATTTTTCATTTAATCATAAAAAAAAAAACAAAATTTCTCCAACACAAACCCACCCCCCATTTGATCGCATGGTGCAGTAAGATCCATCTCACCATTCACTTTTGTAGGTAGAAGAAGAAGATGGCAAATAATGTAGAAGAATTGGAGGGAGATGATGACTATGAGGAAGATCTTCTTGGATTTTCCATTCAAGATATTGATGGTCGTGTGCAGATGAAGAACATCCCTCAATCTTTTCTTCAAAATTTTCATGGTCTAAGGTCAGAGGATCCAGAAACCTTTCTCTTTGAATTTGAAATTGTTTGTAGATCTCATGGTTACTTATTAAAAACTCAAAAATTGAGATTGCTTTCGGCAACTTCGAAGGATAAAGCTCTTAAATGGTTCATGAGTTTAGGGACTAATTCAATAAGATCAATGGAATGATATGCAAAATATATTTATAGAAAAATATAAAGATCATGATCTTAGAGAATAAAGATTTAGAATGAATCAAAGAGAAGATGGGAGTCTAGAGGATCTAACAGAGAGGTTTATGTATAATGTTAAGAGGGGAAAACTACATCATTTAGGGCCCAACACACTAAAAATTCTCTTACTTAGAACGATTAGGGATGAATGGAGTGATATCCTTAATATCATGGGTAGAGGTGATGTATACCAATTATCATTTGAGGAAATTTGTGAAACATGAAAACACATATCAAGAGGAAAAGCAAGAGTAGGTAAATCAAGATCAAGATTGGTAAGTCAAGCTAAACTTGGAAATTTGCTTGATGAATTTAAAACAAAAATTCCTAGCAATTTAACCAAACAAGTAGAAATGTTAATAATAAAAAATGAGCAAAATGAAGATGTTTGTGTTGTCCATGCAGAATCACATGATGTTAAATGTTGCTTCTTATTACCAAGGTTGAAGGAAGTTCACCAAGAGGACAATGAGCAAGTCAATTACCAATGCAACAATGTTATGTAGCTCCAAGAGGACCATGGCAGCCTATTCAACCTGATATGATGTAAGAGCCTAATTCAGAATTTCAAGCTTATGCACATCCACCTCAATTTAATTGAAACACACCATTTCCTTGGCAACATTGGCCATCTCAACCCAAAAACCAATCTTGACAACAAGGTTGGCAAGGAACTTATGGGAGCCATCCACAAAATCCTCAATATTTTCATCAATATCCTCCATACCAAACTCCATATTATCCTTACCATTCACCTCCACCTCAACCACAACCCCATCCACATCCATCTCAAATATACACTCCCACTCAATTACCTGTACCACCATTTCCAAACCCACACATTGAAGTAGCTCAGCCCACTTACAATGTTGAGGTACAACACTTCAAAACATCTCCTCTTGAGATCAATGGTATTCACTATAGCCCAGGAAGAGTATTAAAAAAAAGAGATCATCTTCATATCATTGAAGGACCACATCCAAAAGAGGAAGGTTCAAATAAGAAGACCACAGAACCATGGGTTGGGATTGATAAAGAGCAGACATCAAAATCAGAGATCAAGAGAACTCCCTCATGGTTACCATCAAATACTCCGTGTATTCAAGAGATCAAGTAGAAAAACAGAGAAATATTTGAAGGTCATGGTAGAAGAAGACATGAAGAATGATCTAGATCAACAAAAGGACCAAGGACATCATAACTATATTGAAATATAGTTCCAGACAATCACTAAGTTGCAACATCACTCTCTTCCTCAACTATGCTTGATCCTTTCAAAGTCAAATCATTTGGTCTCTAAAATCCAGGTACATGTCAACGCATACATTTCAAGCCTCCACATCATTTTGTTTGTTATCTTGATGTACACATGGCTCCATTGGAAGTATTATTATACTTGAAAGTTATTTTGTTTTTCAAGTAGGGTAGGGTAGAAAAAAAAGGAAAAAAAGAAACAAACAAAATAAAAAATAAGAGAAAAAATAAAAATCTAAGATGAAAACCTCCTTGGAGGTGCCTCATATTGGCTCATTGATTGAAAACCTCCATGAGGTGGTCAATGGGTTGGAAAAAAGAAACAAAAAGAGAAAAAAGAAGATCCTAGGTTAAAACCTCCTTTGAGGCATCTAGGTAGACCTACTAGTTGAAAACCTCATTGAGGCGGCTAGTAGGCCTAGAAGAAAAAAAGAAAAAGAAAAAAATAAATCCTTGCTCCATGCATTTCTTTGATAAATGCATGTACTCTCCAACATCTGCAAACAACAAGAACAAGTTGGTACAAAAAGGAAAATTGGTCAAGCCTAGTGAAAATAAGTCAAATTTTGACTTTCTCCTCCTTTGCTCAAATGCCTCAACAAGGCCAAGGCCATGCCAATCCATCACCCTCATCTATTTTCACTATCCACCCATCATTCTCAAGATTCTACCATTCAGTTTGCTTGCTGTCGTAAAAAAACTACAGGATGCTCTGTTTTACTACAGGATACCAAAATACATAGAGTAGAAATTTGTTTTTGCCATAACTTGAAAACCATGCATCCATTTTCCAAGTTGTTTCTCGGGGATATGCATATGGATGATGGTAACATGCCCAAGAAATTTCAGCAAATTCTAGTGCACGGGTTCCAAGAAATCGCCCTCCATCATCTTCAACCAATTTTAGTTTTTCTCGAGATCCATGCATCCATTAACCAAATTTTTTCTATGGGGAGGTGCATAATGATGATGGCAGCATGCTCAAAAAGTTTAAGCTCAATCCAGTCTATCGGTTGGGAGATATGGACAAAAATTCGCTGTCCTATAAACCTACATGATACATAACAACACCTACAGGATTAGCAGTGAGCAGTTTTAAAGGAGATCCAAAGGTCAAAGAAGCTCCTCTAGAGCTTAGCAGCAACACCAGGATCATCAACATAACCATCAACACCTGCACATCAACATCAAATTAGAAGTAGCATGCATTTCTCTCCAACAACCATTAGGTAGGTACATGTATACAATATTCTTGATCTCTTCTCTTGAGCATATTATAGTTAGAAATTTGTTGTCAATGCATGAGAGATGAGGTTTTATAAGCTAAGGATGGGTTAGCAGTCTCAACAGCCTTCGTTGATTGTAGCTCACTCCTTCACTCATGCAATGTTGGAAAGTAAAATTATGAAGGGTGATGATTTCAAGGAATGACGACAACAATTAAAAGAATAATTTTTTGGAAAGGCCAAGTCACCACAGCACTCCAGGCCCTCCACCCACTTCATATTCACTATCTATTCATCATTCACCCATCCCATTCCATTCTTGAAAAAAAAACAAATAGAGCATCCTCTCCATTTTCACAAACATACACTACTCCCTTTGAGCCCTAGCATCATCATCCAATCCCTCTTCATCATTTCTCATCAATCCCATACAGTTAGAAGACTCTGAAGGAAGAAGGAATGACTACTACAGGAAGACAGAATGCTACTACAAGAAGGAAGAAATGAAAAGAATGTGCTAAAACCCAAAATGATAGCGCCTAAGAGAGACCTAATCAAAACAGAGAACTCCAAGGCCATTAGGCAATCATCTAGGCCACAAGGGAGAAGAAGAAGGCAACAAAAAGAAATAAGGCATTCACCATCAAAATATAAATCAAACTGTAGTGATGAAAAGAGGTGTTCCAATATCTTTCTAGCTTTTGTCCAAGGCCTAAAAATGGGAGAAATGCATGGGAGTCAAGTTGAGGGCCTGCCCTAACCCCAGTTTATTATTTATGCTCAAAACTGGTTTCCTGTAGTTTTGACAGGAATTCCTACAAGATGTCCTAGTTCTCATCTAAATGCATTTTGAGGGTGTTAGAGGTGTTCAAATGGTAGAACAAGGTAGTAGAAGGTTGATAAGGGTGTCGAAGACCTTGCCAAATTGAAAAATATTCAAGAACCAATCTTGAGTAAGGGGAGGAAGAAAAGCTAATGGTTTCAAGAAAAAATGATTTTTCTTTGCACACATATGTTTTTGGGCTTGTCCTTGTAGAACTTGCAGCCAATATTCTTAATGCACAAGAGAGAGGCCACTAGGGCCATGGATGAGGCACAATGAGGACACTAAGTTTCTCAGAGGATGAACAACACTTTCAGCAGGGGGTATGATGGGAATTTAAATTAGACATAAATTAAGGCCCATGCCTCTAAATTAAATAATAACATAAGGCCTATGACCATACTTTAGCACATTAAACCTCTCTTTTTGCATTAGATAATTTAATTTTAACTTTAATATATTCATTAGGAATGTTTATGAATAAATGAATATTTGTGCCTAATATTATTTATTTTTTGTGGAATATTATGAGAATATCGGGCAAATTATGAAGAGTTGGAGGAGGAGATAATTTAGGGGCTTGTTCCCTACTACTGGAGGATCAATAATAAATAATAAGTCAACAAGATATTATGGAGTTATGGCACAAATTGTGGAACTCCAATGATTGAAAAAATCTAGGAATGTGTTCCACTAATCAAGGGAGTAGATCCACCAATCAAAGGGACTAGATCCACTAATCAAGGGATTTTGGTGGGGAAAGCTTCTTCTATTCATGGGGAATGATTCCTAATCATTTGTTATAAGTACCAAGTAGAATTTTCCTCTAGGGGGAGAATTTTTTCATTAGTGTTAGGATGTAGAGAGCTTGTATTTTTGCAGCTCCATTGTGCTTTCTTGCAGGGATGTAATTCCATTGATGAGAATAATGAAGATTGGTGTCATGTTCAACTTCTAAATCTTGTTCTCATCCATAGGTCTCTGAATTTCCTTGGTCTTGGCCATCCCAGGAGCCTCAAAGCCCTTTTGTATCATTTTCTTTCCTTCATTTCATTTCTTATTCACATGCATCTCTAGTTTTTTATTTCTTTCTATTTCTGCGTTTATTATTAATGATTTCTTGTTGTAGGATTGATTTAAATGATTGATGTAAGTTCTTCTACAGGATCAAAAGCATTATTTCATCTTTGGAAGAGCTTTGGAAGTTCCTAATAATCATTGAGTTGGCTGGATTAGTCTTCTTATTCCCAAATCTAGATTGTTGGATCTCTCGAATTTATCTTTGCTTTAATTATTGTAATAATTAGATCACTGTATTATTTTTAGATTAAGAGATGATTTTTTAGCATAGATGTGTATTAGAGCTCGAGAATAAGGATTTAATGGTTGAGTGATAAAAATAGATATTGAGTTGTGTTGTGGTAAAAACACAACCCCCCCATTATTGACTTGCTCAACTAAGATAATGGGGACCCTTTCTATAAAAATTTTGGCTAGGCACCTTTTTGATTTTTATTTTAATTGATTGACCTACACTTTCGTTAATTTTTAGTTTTCTTTGGATTCTTGTTTTGATTGCTTTGTTAGAATCAATTTTTTATAAGTTTCCCATCGACGCTTGTTTCGCCTCATTTGGTCAACTGGTTTGAAAATGGCACTCATTTGAAAATCTGATTATTTAGCTAGCCTGGGTTAAAAATGCATAAAATATACAATATCGCATTTTGTTAATAAATTAGTCCAATAACGCATTCAGTTTAGATATTAACTCGTAGAGGGTTTTACTAACATTTTTCATTATCCAGCCAAATAATTAAGCATCGGGACTTAAGAAATTCACTTCAATTTTCTAATTAAATCTTAATCTCGAAAAACCAGAAAACGTTCAAGTGGCTGTAGTTTATTTTTATAATTAGCTGTAGTTTTATTTTCTATAGTTCAAAAACTTATGTTCATAAAAACAAAACAAAAAATGAAAAATTAAGTTTGAAATTAAATTTTAAATTAATTAAATTAATTAATATATACATAATTTAATTAAATTAAAATTTAAAACAAACCAAAACATAATATTAAATATTAATTTAATTTAATTTAATATTATTAATTTAATTAAATTAAAATTTAATATAAAAAAATAATAATAATAAAATAAATAAAATACCATATCGGGTTATCGGGTCGGGAGTTCATTTTATGAACCCCGATATGCACACCCTCTTCCTTCCCGATGGTCGATACCCGATATGCAATCCTCCCGATATCCCGATGGCCTCAGACCCCGATATCCCGACCTCCCGACGGCCGATACACCTCCATCTCCCGACATGCCGACCCGATATACCTCCACCTTCCCGATGGCCGATATCCCTTCATCTCCCGACGGCCGATACACCTCCATCCCGACGGCCGATACTCCCGATAAACTTCTCCACGCCGAAATGCCGATGCGAAAAGGCATAACTCCATTTCATGGTTTTTAAAAGCAACTTATTTAACGACATGTGAGTAATATGGAATAAGTGGAGTTAATAAGGATAATGCGTATAAAGCTAGGAATAATGGTAGGTTAGTATTGTATTAGTTTGACGTTAGGATTATAGTAGGTTAGTATTATGGTAGGTTAGTATAGTATTATTTTAACGTAGGGATTATGGTAGGTTAGTATGATAAGTTTTAAAGTATTTTATATATATATTAAGTATGTTAATAGGGTTAGTTAATATATAATATATATTAATTTATATTAATATGTAATATATGATATATTATGTTATTTTAAATAATATGTAAATATATTATATTATTTAATTAATAGTTCAGATTAATTAATTTATAACATTTAATTAATTAATTTAATTTAGATTTAGATATTATTTAGAATTAGTTTTTAATTAGATTTAATTTGTTTATAAATAGTTAGTTAGATTAATAAATAGGTTATTAACAATTAGTTTAGTTTTTAATTAACAATTAATTTAGAATTAATTAGAGTTTTAATTCAGGATTTAATTTTTAATTCAAATGCTCATTTTTAGCCCAGCAACAGAATTTCCAGATTTATATCAGATTTGGCCCATCAACTTTGGAAGCTCATAACTTGAGTTCTACTTGGCCAAATGAGGCCCAGGACGGCTCATTGGAAAGAGAAAATCAAGGAGAACATTTTGAAGGAGGTTTCACCAACAGATTTGATCATTTATTGGACCAAAAATCAGGCAGAAGATCAGGCTCCGAATTTTGGAAACAAAATCAATTTTGGCCAATGATATCCTTTGCCAATCAAATCATTCCAAGCATCAATACGTAACTTATATTTTGTTTTTAATTATTTATTTAAATAGGATTTGATTGGGTTTGATTTAATTGCCAGAAATGATATTTTGATTGCATTTTTAATTTATTTTGATTTCTTTTGCAGGAAAACAGTGGAAGAAATATGGAAAAAAATCTCAATCAATGAGAAGGCTCCAGCGATTGAAGATCAGAATTGGGAGCAAGTAAAATTGGATTTAGCAGAATTCTCTTGAACAAACTCTCCTCCCTAAACATTCTTTTACAAAGACTATAAATAACAGATTGCATAATGGAATAAGGGCTGCTCTCCTCTGCAATTTTAGAGCTTCTAAAAGCACTATTGTAATTGGAATTTAGACTTGTAGGAGGGAGGAGTGAAAAATCTCAGATCTGGGAATTATTGAGGATTTTCCCTTTGTATATTGAATTATGCATGAAGAACAAAGCTTGCACTATTGTGGCTCTAGTTTTAAAGGCAGCAATTCAAACAATGTAAAGCGATGTTGGAGACCAAGGACAGAGGAATGGATGCAATAAAATTGGTATTTCTAATACTACTGTTTCAAATATCAGTTTTAATTTTATGGTGATATGAATGTGTCATGTTATTAATATTTGTGCACTATTGTCAATATGGGTAATTTGTCACAATCTTGTTATTATGTATCTCTGTTTTTTATGAATTAATTTCTCATTTCAGAGTAACTATTTACTCTGAAATTTATCTTATGAAACCAATTTATTAAATAATAATGTGTTGTGAACTACTTCCACACATCATTATTCAATCATTGGATTTATTGATTTGATAATCAATATCATTTTGTGAACTACTTCCCGAATGTTATTGATTTATTATTTCAAGTTTTAAGCTCTCAATAGAATGTGTTTTGGTAACCATAATATCAGTTAATTCAATTACTTCATTAACTTGATATTCATAATAAACAAGACATATTTAAATCCCAATATTTTAATTATCTTGCTCTTAGTTGGGTTAGATCTATATCTGCCTAATTAAGATAGGATTTAGATTAATTTCTTTTACTTGTATCATAGAATAAGCTTGCATTTAGAGTAAAATCTGCGTTCTTTTAAGTCCTCTCCTCAAAGAGGCAAAACTTTAGTTGTGGCTTGGCTGAACCCAAATCAGCTTAAGGGTCATTCTCTTGCCTGATCAGCAAGAAGAAGTGATCTGATGTCCCTGTCTATTGGTAGTCAAAGATACATTATAAACCAATAGCAATAGGAAGAAGGTAACTGGACCTAGATGAACAGTCAGAGCCACCACACCAAACGGAAAAGGAGCTGCTTTTAAGGTCCGCACTGGGTGGTTATCCCCCAATGTTATGCAGCGATTTTCGAGGCATCAACAGATCCTTAAAATCAATGCACATCCTAATGTTTCTTGTCATTTTTCAAGCAACCACATGATTTCAAATCCATGAGTATTGTCAGATGGAAGCAATGATTATGGGATCCACCATCCTTTGAAGCTCCTCCTTGACTAAGGGATCAAGCTTTGGGTTCATCCTTCTTAATTTTTGTCTCGCGAGCTTTGCTCCTTCTTGGAGAGGAATAGTATGTTGTATGATTTTGTGACTATATGCATTTAAGTCATCACAAGACTAAGCAAACACATCTTTAAATTCTCTCGACAGGATTTCAAGTTCTTCCTTTTTGTGCTTAGACAACCCCTTCCCTATTTTGACTATTTAAGGATAGGAAGATGTTCCCAAATTGAAATTTATCGTATCAAATGAGTCTAGAGCTTTAGGTTTGGTTATGATTTTGTCATCTCTCTCAAATTGTTGTTCATTAACCAAATCTTCCCTTTGGTTTTATGATTCATTATTATTTTGGAGAACACCAAAAATCTCCTCATCATTGTGAATAAGGGCCAATGGTATTCATAGTAAGGAATGACTGGCCTATATATGGTGTCCATCACACACTTCCCTATTTTAGAAATGACTTTGTTAGAGTATAGGGAGTTGGATGTTGTTACAACAAGAGCATCAACAATATTATTGTGGGTTCTAAGGACAACTTGGGAGATAATTAAATCGAAATCACCTATATCGATCAATTATTGAATTTGTTTGGAGCAGGCAGCATCAAGTCCTAGCAGGAGGGCTTCATACTCAACTATGTTGTCAGTACAATCAAACTAAATCCTTAAGGAAAATAGCATGTAATACTCAGATGGGGAAATTAGGATTATACCAACTCCAGAACCAGTTTGTGAGCAAGCTCCATCAAAATACATAATCCACATTCCTATATGCTTTGGACCATTACTAGGCTCATCCTGATATAACCTCCACTCACCAAACTCTGAATATTCTTCTCTTAGTTCTTCATTCATATTTCCATGAACGAGTGATCATGGGCCTAGTAAAAGTTATGGATAGGTATGTCGGCACAAAAATTCTCCCCCATGGGAACTTTAATACAATATTTATCCTTATTGATGGTTGGGTTTAACTCCTCCACCCATTATTTAGAGAAACACATCCCCCATAAGGGAGCTACTCTAACCACAAATCATGGCAATGTTTATGTGTGGTTAACCTTGTAAATAAACCTCCTTTCCTTTTATTATCCCACGGACTTGAACTTCTTTGGAATCAACTATACACTTATTTGAATAACATCTAGACACCTGTAGCCCCACATCCTACATTACTCCTAAAGGCATAATGTTGATTGGCGATCCAGAGTCAAGTACACAATTCCTCATAATACACTCATCAATTTTTATGGAATATAAAATAGGAAGAAATCTAAGTCAAGCTTATGCAAATATACCATAATTAGAGTGTCAACATTAGTACTCCCATGAAGTATTACCTTATGCCTCTTTCTCTTTACCTTAGTACCTTTTGAAAGGACTATGTATTTGCTAGGGGGTGGCCTACCTCTTTCCAAGGGCATAGGTGTAGGGTCCCTTCATTTCTCATTACCAAGGTGCACTACATTGATCATCGCTTCCTACATAGCTTGACATACTTCAAGGGTGATTTTTTTGGCTTGAAGGATGCTAGTAGGTTTTTTTTTCCCTGGTCGCATAAGTTTTTTTTGCTGTAAATTCTTTACGGTGCACTACAAGGATGACTTCATTTGGGGGTTTTAAATTATCAAGGATCAAGTGAATAAGGATGTTAAATATTTGGTTAAATTCTCCAACAGGCTCACCTTCCTCTGTTTTGCTTGAGAGAAATTTGTCTTATAATTTGACCACGTCCCATTCTTTCACCCATCCCTTTCTTAAGATAGAGATGAAATCATCTGAAGATATAACAGAGCCATCACACAAGGAACAAATTCGATCACGGGTAGAGTCTTTGAGAGTATAAAAAACATAGTCATGAGTACATATTCCTCCAATGCTCGGCCACCTATGAAATCATGGAAGAAATCCATATGTGTCTGGGGGTGTTCATGCTCCCTGCCACAAACCTGGTGTATTTTATCATAATCATTGGGAAGAGGATGAGGGGATCCTAAAATGTTGTCAAAGTTTAAAGGACGAACCACCCAATATGCCCATGGATGATAAATTTTATGAATTCCAACCCTATCCACAAATGGGAGAGGAGGGTATTCATCACGCCTTTGTTGATATGTTAACATGGATGGGGTTTCAACTTCCATGGGGAATTATGGAGTCACCAAAAGAGCAACTATATTGTCATTGAAGGGATCACCTCTTCAAATTGTTTGACCAAGGAGGTAGGCATGCTTCCTCCCCGACAACGTCTGCAAAATTGTTACCACATAATCTCGCAAGGCCCTAAGGAAGGGAAATCTAAGGGACAACTACTAGACTATGTGACAACAATTTGAAAATGACCCACATCACATTAGCCAATGTCCCCTTCTCTTTAGAGACTTTCATCGATGGGAGAAGTCCTTGAAGGAAGGAAGGAAATCAATTGAAATGGATATATTAATTACTAGGTACTAAATGATTTAACAATGCCCATTCAAAGAGAGACAAAATAAAGGGTCCATGCTTCAAAGAAGCTAACACACTCTCCATGAAATACCTCGCGGTGAGAAAATCATGAGTTAGGATTTGAGATGTGCACTGGTAATATGTATTCCTAAGGTCAAGACTCTAGAAGATGAGGTAGGACCTCTCAAAGGAGCTTTATGTGATGACTTAACACTTCAAAAATACCCTTCACTCTCATTGAAAGACCTAATAAATGCTAGCACTAGACCTAGAGTTTTATGAATAAGTATGTGAAGAAATGCTTCCAAAGTGCTCACTAGGTCAAGCCAAGGGAGGAGAAAGGGTCTCTTAAGATTTATTCCATCGAACACAACGATCATACAACCCTCAAGAAAGCCACCTATCAAAGGAAATACAAGTTAGCTTCCTATTCTAGGGAACACAAATTTATGGATGAATCATCGTGAGAAGTCAAGCAAAATTAGAGATCCTCAGTACAAGACCTCAAGGAAGAGTACTATTCGAACAAGCTCCAAAAATTTATCTAAAAGGTTTTGTTTGTTGTGCTAGCTAGTCGTTCAAGGAAATATGTGCCAAAATTTTGCGAGGAGAAAAGAAGGAAGAAAGAGAAGTTGATCACCAATGCCTTCTCTCTTGGGTTTATTGAGTCCTAGATGCATTAAATAAGCCAAATTTGTCTTCAACGAGGCTAAAAGATGATGCCCTAGCTACCACCTTTCAACAATCACCTATTATTAGAATATGGAGTTTCATGAAGAAAAATCAAATTTCATCACTAGGAACATTCATTCCATGCTATATCATGAATAACATAAGCAAGAGCCAACAAAATAGCTTTCAAAATGATCTTCAACAAAATTATGGCACAATAGCATTTGCTCTAGTCGCAGCAACTACAAACATTAGAAAATTTGCAAAGAAAGATTTCGTCAACAAGAGCAATTACAAAAATGCCATGCAATATATCCATCCACATTAAAGAAGTAACTCCAAGAATACATAAAAAATCAGCTCTAAATATCATAGTGTATCCAAGGTACTCAAAATATTCGAATGGAAAATGTGTGAATTACCAAAGAGCACTAAAAATCCTAAGTGATGATGATGACATCTCACAAATGAGACTCTCTTCTGTTTATATGTGTCTCTCGAAATCGATTTTGTCTAATGAGGCCCCAAAATTATAAAATAATTTGCTAAGGGAAAGCCTTGGTTATAAGCCAATGAAGTAGTTATCACAAATTACGAAAAATCCATCCACATGTAAGTCGAGTTGATGATGTCATGTTGATGTAGGGTAATTAGAGGGCCAAGTTGATTCCTCTAAGTTCCATGATGAGAGAGAGGGATCCAATAAAGATGAATTAGGGAATGGCCCCTAATTTTCCATGCCAGACATCAAGAGGGGCCCCAAAGTGGGTTTGGGGCACATCTGTTGGTCTCACGGGTCTCCAAATGAAATAAAAACCTATACAATGCTCCAAATTAGGGCCTTGATGATGGTGCTTGCTCCCTAATGTCTCAAGGATGAGACAAACCTCATCTAGGCCAAAGGCATCATGTTAAGTCGATTGGGTTGTTTTGGTCCAAAGGCATCATCTCGCAAATAATGTCGGCAACGAACAATCTACGGAAGGTACCGAGAGTGCCCATGGCAGGAAATGATGGTCAAACAAATGATGGAGTCCCATGGCTCTCAATGCATCCCCTATAAATGTTAATATAATCCTTTCGTGGGTTTTGGCCCTAGTTAAGTTTCTGAACCCATGATGAAGCCACCTGTTAATTACATATAAGATCCAATGTGCTTCATCACCATCAAGTACAATAATTCATTAATGCATCTAAGTGAACCAAGCTTATTAATCAAGGCACAAATGAGACTTCATAATGGGATTCCCTTCTAAATTTGGGTCTTTAAGCATGCAATAATGTTACCTCCCTAGGTAGAAGAGGATAATAAACAACCCTATTAGGCTTTCCCAACCCCTATAGGGAAGCACAATTCCAAGATACATCCTTCAATTGATAGGGGTGATGTCAATAATGATGAGATGGACACATGGGTCTTAATGCCAAATTCCATGTGTTCAAGGATAGTAATGATGAGGGATGTCCACATAGATGTAGGAGGGAGAAACTGTGGATACATGAGTCAACCTAGCCTTTGCTTTTCAACACTTATCCATTTGCCTTTGCCTTTTCTTGGTTTTCTTTGTATTACTACTTAGGGCTCCAGGGGATGAGAGTTGATATAAATAGTTATTTCCCCCTTAAGATGGGGCAATTCATCACCCACTAAGGGTTGGGACTTGCAAGAGTTCCTTAATGATGTGGGGGCACTCATGGGGCCCTAGGAACGAGGGTGATGACCATGATGAAAGGGTAGAGCTCATGGTTGGCTCTTTTCCACGCACTAATATAATGTTCCGACCATCTTTTTGATTTTATAATATTTTTTTCTTTTGTTTCTTGCTTGTGGCCATGATATGCTTTTAACCTTTTTTATTTTTAACTACATCAACCTCTCAAGAAACATTTCTAAGCAGGACCCAAACATGTGGACAAGGGAGGGGGAAGTGCCACTGCCTTGTGGACCCAATGGTCATGTGGAACCAGACAGGGAATATGATGAAATAGGGCTTATAATATGCAGAGTGGAGTAAAAAATGTAAAATACGAAAATGTGATGGCACTACAAAAATCAGGGTTTCTCAAGTAGTGCCCTTTCTAAATCTTTAAGCCAATAGGGCATATCCCATAAAACTAGGATTACATTTAAGATGAGGGAACAAAACTACAATTAAAGCCCCTTCCTCCTTCTAAGCACCTAATAATCAATGCCCAATGTAGCTAAGGAAAAACAAGCGTAGGCACCTGATTGCACAATGAAAAACAAACCTTTATGGTTGGATGGCCCACCTTCAAACATACGCTCTCTGCTGATGGGAAATGAGACATATCACTGGCACAATATATCAACTAACACTTGTCAGTGGTTGTTGGTTGTCAGCTGAAGACAAATCTAGGAGAAAAATCCTCCTATGGGGTCACCCACTTTTGGAGGGCCTGTAAGGGAAACCTCAGGAAGGGTTTAGTGGAGTATTTTGTGATCACCTGGTAAGGATCCTTTATCTCATTTTTGGTCCCATGGGAATCAACAACAATAATACAGTGAAGTTCAATCCTTTAGAGATAGATCTTCAACTGGCTTAGACTCAATAATACTTTAAATTGGCCATAGAAGGAAACTCATAACTTTCCATTACCATAATCACTGCAATCCTCCATACAATTGCTCATATTAAAGTCTTTAGCCATTGAAATTTATAAAGTGATTTGGAACATGTCCAAAAATCCTCCCTTTAATCCCTATCATTATCTAACATATCCTGACATACTTATACAATGTATAAGAAAAACCTTATTTTAAATGCCAATCTAGGATTATAAACTTTGAAAACACATTCCACCATATATACAAATTTACAACCTAACTTCTTAGGCCTTATTTACTTACATGAAACTTATACACTACAAACAAATATTATACACACAATCGATGAAAAAATAGGTAGCATATTACCAGCTATATTTGCTAACCAAAAACGAATGACAAGTACAATTTCGAAACTAATGTATTTAACTTTACAACTGAATTCTAGTGTAAACCAACTATCTATTACTATAGAAATCAATTTCAGAAAATCAAATAGAAACTGACTAATTTCAAGAAATAAGATTCAATTGGCCTGTAAATAGATTCAACAAATCAACTAGAACCGTCCTACATAAATTGATTATAACACATACTATAACAATATATTAGAACTACCGTAAGACAAAGTTAAACACAAAACATCAATAAAATTTGCAGCTACAGCAATTAAGAGAACTTAATACAACAACAAATTGCTTAATCCTTCTAAAGGAATTACTTTAACTTTACAACTGAATTCTAGTGTAAACCAACTATCTATTACTATAGAAATCAATTTCAGAAAATCAAATAGAAACTGACTAATTTCAAGAAATAAGATTCAATTGGCCTGTAAATAGATTCAACAAATGAACTAGAACCGTCCTACATAAATTGATTATAACACATACTATAACAATATATTAGAACTACCGTAAGACAAAGTTAAACACAAAACATAAATAAAATTTGCAGCTACAGCAATTAAGAGAACTTAATACAACAACAAATTGCTTAATCCTTCTAAAGGAATTACTTTTCGGATAAAATGTCCTAACTTCACGGGAAACAAAAGATTGTCACAGTGAATACAATTTACAGCAAGTAATTATATGCACAAGCAACCAAATAAATACACAAAACACAATGAAAATGAAAAGAAAATAGAGATCACCATGACTGTAGACTGGGCCATGCTCTACAGTTCGTTGTGGGCAAACAAGTATGGACTTTTCTACTCACAGCAGAATTTAGAACTTGTATTTGCTTTGTATTCAAAGATAGAAAAGTAGTAAAAGCATTCAAACCCTTTCTAGCTCTCATCTTCTATATTTTATACTAATGCTACTGACTGGTTATGTAGCTAATTTCCCAACTTCCAACAATTCTTTACTTGCATGAAGGAAAACAATTGTTTTTCTTTCCAAAAACAAACAATCAACAACCAAATGCCATAATTGTTCGAACTAATTGCAAGATTTCCCCCCTAAATAAGTAATCTTGTGATGACATTCCGTTTCATCTTCTAAAGAAACATTCTGCAGTTAAGGTTGAGATCTCCATTCCTAACTTAATCAATCGAGTAAACAATTCTCCTACAAAGGCTTAGAATTGTCTACTCGATTAATTAATGTATTAATGTAGTGTTAGAATTGTCTACTCCATTAATTGGGTTAGTAATGGAGCTTTCGACCTTAGCTCCATAATATTTCTTTGGAAGACGAAACAGAATGTTGTTCTTTTCTGCACGTAAAAGATTTTAGTTACCTCCAAATCCATAGTCTAACAATGTTTTTGTAGGCTTAGAATTGTCTACTCGATTAATTAATGTAGGGTTAGAATTGTCTACTCGACTAATTGGGTTGGTAATGGAGCTTTCAACCTTAGCTGCATAATATTTCTTTGGAAGATGAAACAGAATGTTGTTCTTTTCTGCATGTAACAGATTTTAGTTACCTCGAAAGCCGTAGTCTAACAATGCAAGTGGCCATTTTAACTTCCCTGATTATCATTCAGTCCAATTAGGCTGATCCGTTGCACCAGCCTTTGCTTTGGAAGCGACCATCCATCAAATTGTGATGTTTAGTCACATCCCCTCTAATCACACATTAATAAGTGTGTAGTGTATATTTGCAAACTATTCTTCCATTGCTAACATGTTTATTCATTGGTCAAATCATATGTATGCAGAGAGTAGGATACCAATGACATAATGTCTATATTTGTTGATGGCAAGTACAACTACTAGTAATTCTTTCTCATCGATGGTATAGTTCAACTCTACATTGGCAAGACTTCTATTGATTTATTAAATTGCATGTATTGTTGCATTATCGTTCTGTCCTAGAATAGCACCCAAACTCTATCATAAGCATCGGAATAAATATGAAATGGTAAACTTTAATTTGTCCCTTACAAAATACCAGTAGCTAAGGTCTCAAAAATCATGATAACAAATTATTGCCTAAATACATTCAACATCCTTGGAAGGAAATACAAATAGCAGAAAAGTTATTTTGCTTGAAATTTCAATAAATATGCATTTATGGCCAGCATGGGCTTAAAAGCTTTTTACATCTATTTGTTTTGTAGTTGTAGGTAAATTCTTACTAAAAATTATTTTTGCTAGATCTACATAAATACCACATACTAAAACATAATGTCCTAAGATAATTGCTTCATTCATCTTCAAAAAAAACATTTCTGGTTACTGGGGAAAGATGATTTAATTTTTTTAAATCGCAGAATTTTTTGTAATTTGGTGAAATGTTCATTATATTCATCTCCAAAGGTCTTAAAGTCATCTATAAAGTCATACATATTTTCTGATTTAACACCTGAAAATATCTCTCTAAAATGTTGCAAATATGTTACAGAAATGAAATAGTAGAACTTTATAAGCAAAGGTTCCTCTTGGACAAAGGAAAGCAGTTAAGCAGTTTTGTTTTGTTCCTTTGGAGCAATTTATATTTAATTTTATCCACTAAAACTATTTAAGAAGGAGAAATATTTTTTTCCCTACCAAAAAATCCAAAGCTTGACCAATGAAAGGCAAGGGGCAATGATATTTTCTAGTAGCTTTGTTCAATTCTTTGTAGTACACACAAAGTCACTAGTGATCAAAAGTTTATGTAACAGCGCTTTCACAATATCCTTAACAACGAGATTCATCCAGAACTACCATTATCTAACAGGAACTACTCTATCCAGATATAAATATCATGTGTACTTATTGATGGATCAATCCTTATCATATCCCTATAGTCCCATGCAAACAATGGAGAATGTTTTTACACAAGCTCCTGCTCACATGGATGCGCTTGGCTTTTTCTATTTAACGTTTTTCCTAGAAAGATTTCAATGGTTAAAGTCTATTTTTCATCTTTTCAAAAAAATTCTTCCAAATATGAATATTCGAGTTCCTTTTCTAGAGAATGTTAAGAAGAGCTTCAAAGTGAGTTGTCGAAATTAGGTTCCTGTGATTTTGTGTCAAAATCTGCATGTCCTTTCATATCTTTGATTGCAGAATTTTTAATAATAACTACTAAAAAACCAATATTCTCCAAGTCATTACCTCATTTGTTGGTTATTTTAAGATTAATGCATGATCTATTGCTAGAATTAGTGTATATAGTTTAACCTAATAATCACTTCCATCCTCGGGAAGAATCCATAATGGCTACTCTGTATAATTTAACTTTTTTTCATTAATTCTCCTTAATCAATTGTCATACTTCTTTAGAGACATTCATTGTAATCATCTAGGGTTGTTGGCCATGGTTGGCCTAATATTAATATATATCAATGTTGCGAAAATTGCGATCGGGATTAAATCGGTGAGGGGAAAAAATCGTAAAAAGCAGGAATACAATTGGTAAAAATGAGGAAAAAATAATAAAATACAAAAATATTGATTTTTTTCAATTTTTTTAATATCTAAAGAATCTACAACATAAAATAAATAGATTGGCACATAAATATGATAAAAGAACTAATATATAAGATGTGTAATATCATTTCTAGTGCTACATCACACATAACAGTGAATCATGTCCTAAATAGTAAGTCATGACTTCTGTGTCCCAACACAGCCAAAAAATATCAACAAAAAAGATGATAATGTATCTCATATCATGAGTCATAATGTTATATACAATGAAATGAACCAAATAACTAATACTATTGATTTCCTTTGCCCCTCTTGCGATAAAATACAATAGCTTTCCATTTCACTCTAGATGTAGATGCCGGTACAGTTGGCAGTGGACTCTGCTGTGCTCTACAAGCTAAAGAATGATCTACAGGAGGTAGACCACGTCCTCTACTGGTGGCAGGGGTAGCCTGGGTAGGTGGTGTCACCTCCTCCTCCTATTGCTCCTCCTCCTCCTCCTCCTCCCCCATTATGCCTTCCACTATCTCCTCCTCTAACCAATCATCGACAGACTCCATGCAGCAGTGGTGTCAATCCCATCCAACGAGATCACCTCCATATCAGATATCCTCTCAATTTGCTTCATCCATATTCGAAGACTGTAATAGACGTAGACCATATCATTAACTCGCTGGGACTCCAACCTGTACAAAGATCATAAAATAATAATTATTTAATGAATTCAAAAAATTAATTGGAAACTTTAAATATTTTAAGTTTTAAGTTTAACCTGTTGCGCTTCTTGTTGTGTATTTTTTCAAATACACTCCAGTTGCGCTCGCATCATGAAGAGTAACATGTTTGGTAGAGGATTCGAATGGCAAGCTTTCGCAGATGGAATACTTTTGCACCATAGCGAGGCCACCATAAATTTACAACAAATCAAAAATAAGATAAACATACAAAAAAAAAAAAAATGAAATTTGAATGTTGAAGCAAAGTATGAAGTTATTAACTTGAATAAATAATGAAATTTGAAAGAAACTAAAAAATATCTGGCATTTTAGTCTTCCTATCAACCATAGTCATCTCAAAGCTAAATGCGCCACCTACCATCCTATATATCTCCATTTCTTCGAAGATTTATGCACGTTGTGTTGGATTGCACCATCCTCTGAACACAGGTTAAGAATCCATCCATGATCTTGGCATCAAATAACAACCCACATAGGTAAAAAAATGTGGGGTTCGGGTAGATCCCTGTAGCATCAACGGGACGATGGAGTGTGTTGTTCCATCGTTCATCAATCACTTCCTATAGGAGGAGTTGTTTCTGAAACCACTCATCTCCCCTATCATCATAGTAGGCCCGAATGGATTCTTTGGCCTTGTCCATGACCTCATACAAATAGCCCATTGCGGGCTTCTCGCCATCAACTAATTGAAAAACCTTTACCAAAGGTTCAGCAACAATGCAGAGCTCCTACACTCCCGTCCAGAATTTTTCTTGGTATGAAACTAATCTGCATATGGCCTCTCCCTCTAGTTTGCGGCTAAATCTCAAACCACACTACTCATCTGAAAAAAACATTCTCTTCACATCCCACATAAAATTCAAGAGCGATTGAAGAGAGATGAAACTAGTGGCAAACCGTGTAATAGCAGGGCGCACCAACTCCTTATCGTTGGTGAATTTTCTCATCAAGCTAAGCACAAATGCATGATTATATATAAATTTTGTAATATTTTTTTATGAGTCAACAATATCTTTGACAAAGGAAATTTTTCCTATGTCCTCCAACACTAAAACAATAAATTGTGCAGCACAAGGTGTCCAAAATTAAGTAGGACGTCTCTCCATAAGCATCTTGCCAGTAGCAACATAATTTGCGGCATTGTCTATTATGACTTGGACAACATCTTCTGCATGCACCTCCAAAATAAACACATACAACAAATCACATAATAATTTTGCATCTTTGATATGTGAGGATGCATCAACAGATTTCATAAACATTGTCTGTTTGGGACAATTAACCAAGAAGTTTATAGGGGTTCTCTCATTTTGGTCGGTCCAACAATCTAACAACACAATGCATCTTGTTTGTGTCCATAATGTCGTAAACTCCTCCAATATTTTGGTGCAGTCAACCCTTCCATCTCGAAAAATGCGGCCTCTAAAGTCATCATAAGATGGGAATTTGTACCATTGGCCAACAATTGCAATAGTATCACCATCAGGTTGGAAAAATGGATTATTCCTTGCCACGCTGAAAGCAATATCACTCCAAGGGAAAAACTTGTCCAACAACTTGTCAGCGTGTTCTTTCTCCTTTTTTCTAATCATTGAAGTGATTGACGGTTGTGAACCAGCCATGGTTCTAGGAACAGAAAATGATAAGCTACCTAAGGTTGGTTGTAAACATTGATGTTGAGGTAGAACTAGTGTTACTTCCATATTCACATCCTAACACACTCCCTTCTTGTTGCTTCATTAGATCTGCTTTGATCACTTTGTCTTGCTCTAATTCTTCCAATGATCTCATAGATCTTCAAATGATTTCCGCATTTGTATTGGTGCAAGACCCTACATCATGTCCAGGGATTTGTGCAAGGTGATACTTCAATCTATAAACCCCCCGACATATGCTTCCCACACAACTTGCAAGACAAGTTTATTCTATCAAATCCTCCATCAGGTTCACCAAATTCCCACAGAGGATCCAATTTCCTTGGCATGTTTGTAACTTGGTTGAACTCTTCAGTTTTCCTGTTAGAAGTTTTACCGTAAGATGAAGTTTGAAGTTGAACTTATGGCACAATAAGAATTGCAAGTTAAAAAAATTTACAAAAAAATTACATACATCACTAATAAAAAAAAAACATCAACTCAATCCAACAATAATAGAAAAAATGTGCATTGAAACCTAATTAAAAATGATGAAAAAAAATAGAGCACAAGAAAAAAATAAACTAATAAATCTCACAATCAACTTTTAGCATTTTTTACCAAAATGAACCTTCTCCACTCTATACAACAAAAATGAATGAAAAAACACAAGCAAATCCACTAAAAAATCATTGATAATCAATGGGTTATAGAAACCAAAGCAAAAACAAGAAAAATACCAAAACAAAATGGCCAAATTTGATTCCCATACCTGAAAACCGTGGTTTGCCTAAGAAATTTGGTCCAAACACAAAGTTCTCTTGCTTGGGATACTAAAATCTCCTGTTTTTCTCCTCGTCTGCCCTAGTAGACGCCTTCCTCTCCTCCTCAAATATCAAACAAGTCCATTGTCTGCTAAAAATAAAAAATAAAGATCATCAATTTGCTTATAAAACGCATTGTCCCGGAGGGTTGCGATTTTTTTGTTTGAATCGCGATTTTTTGGAGAAAATAGAGATTGTTTCAGCAATTTTTTCTTAAAAAAAAACTTTGTAGAACTCGGGCGATAATATCGGTTGAATAAAAAAATCATGATTTTCGCAACACTAATACATATCAGTGTTGCGACCATCGTAATTTAATCGCGATGTTTTCAAAAAATCGTGCTTTTTACGTGTTATCGACTAAATCGATGATTTTATGAGCGATTTTTTTATTTTCAAAAATTCGTGAAAAAATCGCGAGTCGACGGGAAAAAATCGCGGGGGTACAAAATAGCACATTTTTAAAGCGAATTTTTGGTTTTTATTTGTCATTTTCTACAGACAACGAGCTTGTTTCAAAGCTGAGAAGAAGAGGAAGACGACTACTAAGGGAGAGGAGGAAAACCACTGAAAATTTTAGCATCCCAACCAAGACAAAATTGTGTTTGGACCAAATTTCTTTGGCAAAGCGTGGTTTTCAAGTATGGGCACCAAATTTGCCCATTGTTTTTTGGTTTTTTCTTCTTTTTTTTTGCTTGGGTTTCTATAACCCATTGATTATCAATGACTTTTGAGTGGATTTTTATTGCATAGAGTGGAGAGGGTTCATTTTGGTCAAAAAAGCAAAAGCTTTGTTGTTAGATTTATTAGTTTAATTTCTTTTGGTGCTCTATTTTTTTGCATCATTTTTGTTTGGATTTGAATGTGCATCCTTTCTATTATGGTTGCATTGAATTGAGGGTTTTTTTGTCAAAAATTCAATGTGTTGTGTCATGTATGTAATTTTTTTTTTTTTTAATTTTCAATTCTTATTGTGCTCTATGTTCAACTTCAAACTTAATCTTACATTAAAACTGAAAACTCAACCAAGTTACAAACATGCCAAGGAAATTGGACCCTCTATAGGAATTTGGTGAACCTAATGGAGGGTTTGATAAATCAAACTTGTCCTACAAGTTGTGTGGGCATGATATGATGGGGGCGGTTATAGATTGCAATATCACCTTGCAAAAACCCCTGGACACAAGGTAAGGCCTAGCACCAATACAAATCTTGAAATCATCTAAAGAGCCCTCAGATCATTGGAAGAATTAGAGCAAGCCAAATTGTCCAAGTCAGATCTAAGGAATCAACTAGCAGGGAATAGAGTGTTAGGAGGTGAATATGTTAGTGGCACTGGTTCCACTTCAGCATCAGTATCTACAACCATCCCAGAAGCTAATTCATCATATTTTGTTCCTAGAAGCACAGATGGTTCACAACCATCTATCACTTCAATGCTTAGAAAAAAAGGAGAAAGAAAAAGCTGACAAGTTTTTGGGAAAGTTTCTTCTTTGGAGTGGTATTCCTTTTAGCATTGCAAGGAATAATCCATTTTTCCAGCCTATTGTTGATGTTATTGAAATTGTTTACCCAGGGTAAAAAGTCCCTTCTTGTGATGAGTTTAGAGGCCGCATTCTTCAATAGAAAGGGTTTACTGCACCAAAAGATTGGAGGAGTTTAGGGCATCATGGAAACACACAAGATGCACTGTGATGTCAAATGGTTGGACCAATCAAAAAGGGAGAACCCTTATAAACTTCTTGGTCCATCTTCACATGTCAAAGATGCAAAATTATTATGTAACTTGCTAAATGTGCTTATTTTGGAGGTGGGTGCAGAACATGTTGTCCAAGTCATAACAGAGAATGCTGCAAATTTTGTTGTTTCTGACAAGATGTTTATGGGGAGACATCCTACTTTATTTTGGACACCTTGTGCTTCACATTGCATTGATTTGATGTTGGAGGACATAGGAAAAATTCTTTTTGTGAAAGATATTGTTGACTCATCAAAAAGAATTACAAAAGTTATATACAATCATGCATCTGTGCTTCATTCGATGAGAATGTTCACCAACAAAAAGGAGTTGGTGCGCCCCGCCATTACATGGTTTACCACCAATTTCATATCTATTCAATCCCTCTTGAATTCTACGTGGGATGTGAAGAGAATGTTTCTATCATATGAGTGGCATGCTTTGACATTTAGCAGTGAACCAGAGAGAGAGGCCATATGCAAATAAGTTTCATACCAGAAAAACTTTTGGGCAAGAGTGCAGGAGGTGTGCAACACTACTGAACCTTTAGTAAAGGTTCTTCGATTAGTTTATGGTGAGAAGCCCGCAATGGGCTACTTGTATGATCCATTCGAGCCTACTATGATGATAAGGGACATGAAGGGTTTTAGAAACAACTCTTCCTATGGGAAGTGATTGATGAGCAATGGAACAACACACTCCATTGCCCCATTCATTTTGCAGGGATCTACCTGAGCCCCGCATTTTCTTACCCCTGTAGGATCTTATTTAATGAGGACGTCACGAACAGATTCTTCACCTGTGTTCAAAAGATGTTGCCACCTCCAGCAAAACATGCAGAAATCTCCAGAGAAATGGAAATATACAGGATGGCAGGTGACACATTTAGCTTTGATATGGATGTGGTTGATAGGAAGACTAAAATGCCAGGTATTTTTTAATTTCTTTCAAATTTCATTGTATCTTCAAATTCATAATTCTTACTTTGCTTTAACTTTCAAATTTCATTTTTTCTTAAGTTTACCTTGTTTGTAATTTTGGTTGTAGATGCATGGTGGACTCGCTATGGTGCAATAATACCGCATCTGCAAAAGCTTGCCATTAGAATCCTTAGCCAAACATGTATCCCCTCATGATGCAAGCACAACTGGAGTGTATTTGGAAAAACTACACAACAAGAAGCGCAACAGGTTAAACTTAAAACTTAAAATATTCCAAATTTGGAATTAATTTTCTGAATTCATTAAACAATAATTTTTTTATAATTATTATTTTATGATCTTTGTACGGGTTGGAGTCCCAATAAGTTAATGACATGGTTTACGTCTATTACAATCTTTGATTGTCGCTGAAGCAACTTGCGAGGATACCTAATATGGACGCCATCTCATTGGATGGGATTCACACCACTACTGCATGGAGGGTTGAGGACGAGAGGCCTCTCATACAGTCTGCCAATGACTGGTTAGAGCCGGAGATAGTGGAAGGTGTAGAGGGGGAGGAGGAGAAGGAAGAGATGACACCACCTACTCAGGTTACCCCTGCCTCCAATAGGCGACATGGTCTACCTTTTGTAGCCCCTGGTTCTTTAGCTTTCAGAGCAAAACAGAGTCCACTACCAACTCTACCAACATCTACTTCTAGAAGGAAAGGGAAAGCTATTGTATTTTCTCGCAAGAGGGGCAAAGAAAATCAGTAGTATTAGTTATTTGGTTCATTTCATTGCATATGAAATTATGACTAATGATATGGGATACATTATTATATTTTTTGCTGATATTTTGACGCTGCGTTGGGACTAAGGAGTCAGGATTTACTATTCAGGACATGATTCACTGTTATGTGTGATGTAGCACTAGAAATGACATTACACATTTTATATATTGGTTATTTTATCATATTTATGTGTCAATGTATTTATTTTATGTTATAGATGCTTTAGATATTAAAAAAATGAATAATTTGTATTTGCCAATTTTTTCCCGATTTTTACCAATTTTTTCCCGATTTTTACGACTTTTTCCCTTTGCGGATTTAATCCTGATCACAATGTTCGCAACACTGGAATATAAACCCTGATATTCAATTTACTATTTAAAATATAAAAAACAATAGGGTATTTCAAGGCATCCATAGCCATTATGATATCTTCTACAATCCATTATTTTTTAACTATTAATCTATTATATCCATTTGTAATATGGTTGGAGTTGTTCCAATGAAACCACGAAGATTTAAATTTTCCATAATTTAATCAGTTGCTAAATTAATGCTTTCTCCCAAATCAATTAAGGTATTTGGAATGGTCATTTTCCCAATATGTCAATATCTCCATATTTTGGATGGACAGCTTGTCCAAGCATAAGATGAGGAAGTTGGCCCATTACTTGAATAGTAGAAGAGTCTCCCCTATTGTCATTCCAGGGCCTGTATGATCCTTAACTCACGGTAAGTGTGTATCTCCCCCTGCTGAGTATACCCTAATTTCCATTTGTCTTTCCCACCAGTCTAGCTAATGTGTGTTAGCTACTTGAGTTAGGCGTGATCCCTACCATTTATGGTAAGTGGCATCTAGCTCAAGCTATATATGCAGGTGTTCTACCACTTGACTCTGTAGGGCCATGTTGGGATATCAAAAAATTATGGAATAGACGTGATACTTAACATTTATGGTAAGTGGTATCCCTGCTATTATCTCTAGAGAGTGGGATGTGCATAATACTTAACTCATTGGGTAACTGGCATACCTCCTATTGTTTGTGGATTCCCGATCTAGAGCAATGTCTCCCCGCATAATACTTAACTCATTAGGTAACTGGCCTCCCTCCTATTGTTTGTGGATTCTCGAGCCAGAGCAGTGGCTCCCTGCAAGTAGATGATTCCTAGGTAGTAGCGTTGGCTCCCCACTAGAAGTGATTATGGGTGGTATCAATGGCTCCTTGATTGATAAAGGATTATATCTTGAGCTCCCCTATGATGTCAAATTCTTCTTTTATGTTTGAGAGTGTTCAATAGAAAAAAGGTGAGCAATGATAATAGTTGATTTCATGATGATGAGATATTTGAGATGGGACATATGTTGCAATCTGTAGTTTCTACCTAGCTCAGAGGGAGTATTAATTTCCCAAGTCAGGGACAAATTCCCTCCTTTGCAAAACATTCATCATGAAGAAAAATCCCTCCGAGTCCTTGGAACAATTTCATTTAGTGAAGGAAAAAAATATTTTTAACATGGCAACTCACATGTGCACAAAAGCTCAGGTCAGATAGTTGTGGGGGTGATTTATCTTTACTAAGCCTCTCAAGAAATGATGGATGTTATTATCGTGCAAAATGTACAGTTTCTTATGAAATTGGATGGTAGCATTTGATAATAATGGTTTTTTGTTCTTTCTCAATTTATTTCTTCGCATTATTCAAATTTGTAATTTCAGGTGGTTTTGGATCCTCCAATTTTTTTCCTAACATTAGATAAGCGGGTTAACAATTCACTACAATAGTAATAAAAGTTGAAATTTCACTAGATTCATTTATAAACACAAGTTGGCTCAGTTAGGCTAATTGTCTTGATTATACCAAGTGGTTATTTCCTTTAATGTTACGATTGGGATTTGGTTGAGAAGATAATTGAATAGGGCTAGGTATTTTATTTGTACCTTGCAGTTGAGGTGGTGGCAACAATTAATGTTGCTATTATGACCAATTCAAATAAGTCTATTCACTTTTTCATTATCCATTGAACATTGGGTGTAAGAAATGATTGTTGGGGAGGACGAAATTGATTATAGGGAAACTAATAATTCCAAGGATTTGACAAAGTTGTTTGCCAAGCTTGTTGATTATTATCAAATTGTGAGAACACCAACTACTAGCCCAAATTTTATTGAGATATACCAAGAAAAATTAGAGACTTCATTTAACCATTTTCAATCAAAATGTTGGAGTAATTGATTCATTCCAAGAAATGGTGGACGAGGTTGTCCAAATCTTCCCTAATTAATGAGATTAATTTGTTCCACATTCAAATAAACATCTTCATATGTTTTCTTTGCTGCAAATACTGAGAGGGCGATGAATGAAAATTTCATTACTTTTAATAAATTTTCACCTTCAAAACAATAGATGCACATAAATCATAACACAAATCTTTTATAAGAAACACATACAATTTTATTTGGGAATTTTCTAGTTACAAAATTTGTTATTACCAACTTATAGGAGAATCCAATCGCCTAAGTTGAGCACCAAATCAGCAAATTTGTAGCCACCAACCTATAGAGACACTTATCTCCTCAGCTAAGAACCAACTCAACAAAAACAATCTATCGACACCAACCTATGTTTTTAAAATTAATCCCATGTTCCTTGGTAAGTTTTCCTTCCTCACTATTTCTTCATTATGCCTTTGTCCTACACTTAGTTTGTTCTTTAAGCATTTTGACCAAACTCCTTCATTCCTCCCTATTATCTAGTCTTATCCATTGGCCCTTAATGTCTATGATCTATGACTATTTTCTTAGATGGTCCAACCTCCTGGATGAGACTATTATGTTGCTTGTGTTGGAAACACTGAGAGGGGGATGAATCAATATTTCATTAGTTTTAATAAATTTTGACCTTCAAAACATTAGATGCACATAAATCACAACACAAATCTTTTATAAGAAACACTTGTACAATTTTCTTTGTTAATTTTGTAGTTACAAAAGTTGTAAGCACCAACTTATTCTACATTTTAACCGCGTACAAAATTATTTGCATACAAATTCTAAAAACATAAAATAAATAATGGCGAGAGCATAAAACATAAAATATATATACACAGAAATTTTCACGTGGATCCCAAGACCGGGACTATATAATTGATTTTTCATTCTCTTCCTTTCAATGTTACAATTCATATATATACATGTTGAAGCATCCATAAAGCCCAATCCATCAACCCTGGATTAGAACATAACCGTAGTTCCCTTAACCGGATCTACAAAATACCACAGGCAGAAAACCATCATGTCCAAAACCATGTGCGAAAACCATGCACAAAACCATAGGTAGGTTTGCCCACCTAATATAGGGTCCAAAAAAAATTTCAATGGGCATTGCGCCAAGTGCAACGAAGGGGGCACTAACTGCCCCAACTCTAACCCCGTGGCTTCACTACTTGGGTTAGTCGTGGAAAGAATACAACACACACCCAACACTTATACGAGACTCCAATCACCTATGGTGAGCATTAACTCAGCAAATTTGTAGCCTCCAACCTATAAGAGACACTTATCTCCTCAGCTAAGCGCCAACTCAGTAAAAAAAAATTATCAGCGCCAACCTATGTCTTTAAAATTAATCCGTGTTACTTGGTAATTTTTCCTTCCTTTTTCTTGATTCATTATGCCTTTTTCGTACACTTAGTTTGTTCCTTAAGAATTTTGACCAAACTCCTCTATTCTTCACTATTATCTAGTCTGCTACATTGGCCCTTAAAGTCTATGATCTATGACTATTTCTTTAGAGGGTCCATCCTCTTGGATGAGGCTATTTTCTTAGATGGTCCATCCTCCTAGATGAGAGTGAGGGCCACCTCGATACATCTAATTCTTCTCTATTAATATGACTACTTTCGAGGCCTTTTATGCATGTGTATTTTTGGTAATTTTGGGGCTCTCATAGGCCACTAAAATGTTTCAAAAGAAAACATGACTGTTAGAAAATAAATTAACAGAGCAACCAAATACACAAAATATTGCAGAAACACAAATACAGAAATGCATAAAATAAGAGAGACACAAATATACGTGGTTCACCCAATTCGAGCTACATCTACAGAGAAACAACCATTCCTTCCTTTCTTATTATCAAAAAAAATTAAGAGATACAACGTACAACAGATCCTCTATAATTTCCTCTTCACTCTCATAGAGTCTCCTCTCTCTTTCTCTCTCAAAATATTAAGACCAAACCGCAATACAATTCCCTCATACAAACTAAGGGTTTCGTTATAGTGCAAAAAACCATAAATTAACAAAACTCCTATCATTAGATCATCCGCCTAATGAACGACCTTGATTGAATACGAAATTACAATATTTTACAAGGCATTTTTTCATCTATTTTTAACTTCAGTGGCGCTGTCATCGAACCCCGCCAGGGTGGCGCCCATAAAAAGGGATATGCCCCCCCTTGGACCCCTAGGTAGCAACAGTAGGGGGAAATCACCCCCACACCCTCCCATCAGGGATTGGGATCAAAACACAGCGAAAACAAGACCCTTGAATCAAGGAGAAAATGAAGCCCCACACCCAATAATCTCCCACTTGTTTAGTGATTATATCAACTCCATCGTTTCCTCCATTGCTATAAAATGGTTCCACATTGGACCAGGTTGTTTCTCCTCTTCATCGTCATTCTTGAAGACCAATTGAAACTGAGCAGAATCTCATTTCCTCCCTGGTTACAACTTTCGTTAACATATATGTAGGATTATGGCTAGTGTGTATCTTTTCCATCTTCAACTGTCCATATTCCAACACTAACTATATGAAATGGTACTTGAGTCGTATATGTTTAGTCTCCGAATGAAATGTTGAGTTATTTGCAAGATGAATGACACTCTGGCCATCACCGTATAACCTGTCCATCTCCTGTTTTTTGCCCAATTCATCTGTAAACCTTTGTAACCAAATCATTTTCTTACCAACCTCTGTAGCAACAACATATTTTGGTTCCATTGTTGAAAGTGAAACAACGTTTTTCAATTTTCAAACCCAACTGCCAATTGTTCCACCTACAGTAAGAACATACCTTGCGGTGCTCCTCATGTTATCTCTATCACCTACCATATCTGCATCAACATATCCCTGTAGAGTAATGTTCTAACCACCAAGGCATAATGTTTGATTTGTGGTACATCTTAAATACTTGAGAATCTACTTTACTGCCATCCAGTGCTCTTTTCTTGGATTGTTCATATTCTTGCTTATAGCTCCCACTGCATGTGTAATATCAGGCATTGTGCAGACAATTGCAAACATTAAGCTTCCAACTGTTGACGCATATGGAACTTTACACATATAATCCTTCTCTTCCTAAGTCGTGGGACACATCTCCTTGCTTAGTTTGAAACTGTTGAAAATGCAACAAGATGATGGAGCTTAGTGAAAGGAGCTCTATTTTTAGACATATGGGCAGGAGTCTATTTTTACACTGCCAGTCAAAAAATAGAACAGTCGAATATTATTAGCTCTTAATAATATTTGGACTATAAACATTATCTTATCCTCTTGTAGCACTTCAGTGCGAGCTACAGATGTGGCACATGCAACTTCTAGAAGGAAATACGCTTTTCCTATGGGTTAGTTGGGTCTATTGCATGATGGACTTCAGTTAGAACTCAAGCGATTGAGTTTGGGAGAGTTGATTGAGGAGTTGATGGAGTTGTGTTCAATTTGAACTAGTTGAACTAGTTGTATTTAGTCTAACTGACAAATACACTAGTGATGAGTGGTGTGAATTAATTATTAATTAATTCACTAATTATTAACTCATAAATCAACTAAAGAATACATCAGTTAACTCAGTGCATGGACAGTTCAGTGGAGACAAGTGTTAGAGGTGGGTGAAAGGGTGAGACTACTATCAATTGTGACTATAGTTGTGCATGAGATTTGCACAATCATTGATGGAGATTGCCAATGAGGATTGCGCAGTACAAGCCAAGGGAATTCGAACTTGGATCAGATCTATTCTCAACAGGGATTGCGCAATAGAGGCAGGCAAACAGTGGAGGAGATTTGAACTTGCGACTTGTTCAGATCTGAGCTAGTTTGTGTGTAGCAGGTGGAGATAGTACTGAATACTTGTGAGGAGTATTGTACTATGTATTGTTACATGTTCTCTATCATCATAATATACATATAGTTCAGGGTTTTCAGCTGTATGCTTTCCCCATTACATATTGTGTTGATATGTGTGATTGATGTTTCAATGTGCGCATGCGATTGTTTTTAATTCCGCAAAATGATGATCAATGGTAGACCAGGTTATGTTTTATGCATGCATTCCGCAAATAGTGTATAATCAAGATAATCTCTGTGAATAAGTGTTATATTATTCAAATTTCTACATGGTATTAGAGCGAAGTTGATCATCAGATCTATTATTCAGGAAGTGATTACATTTTATTTCTTCAGGGAAAGTCTGTAATCGGGCCAGGTAGCCTCTGGATTCATCCTTCTTTTGGAAGGTGAGATATCCGGTAAATGCCCATATGGTCAATCTCTGAACGAGAATACTTTATTCTCACGAATTTTAGATCAGAAGCGGTTGAGTTTTGAGCTGGTGGAATTCGAATTTGCAGCAGTGTTTTCTTGGTGTCCAAGTTGAAATGTCTTTCAACAGATTGTGATTAGAGTATGCCCTTGAAGGCAACTCGAATTATATTGCATGGAAAGACATGATGGAGGCGGTGTTAGATGACCATGGGTTGAAGGAGTTCATAGATGCTGAAGCCCCAAAGCCTACTGATGCTGCTCAACTTGAGGCTTGGCAAAAGAAGACAGCAAAGTGTCGAAGAATTCTGTTGGAGGGCGTGAAGGATCACATTGTATCCACCCTGCATGGAAAGGCTTCTCCATACTTGATGTGGAAATAATTGACAGATTTATTCCAAAGCAAGAGCGACCAGAGGAAGTTGGCGCTCAAGGATAAACTCAGAAACATTAAGTGTGAAAATGGAGACAGTATGCCCAAGTATCTCACGAAGTTCACCCAATGTCGGGATGAGCTGGGAAGTGTGGGCGTGATTGTCGATGATGAGGACTTGATGAGCTTGACTCTCCTTGGTCCTCCGAAGAGTTGGCATTCCTATCAGGACTCTGTCAATGGTCGGGAGAAATTGCCATGATGGGAGAGACTTTGGTCTGATCTTGTGCAAGAGGAGATCTGGCGGAATACCAGGGACGGATCTTCATCAAAGGCATCTGATGAAAAAAATTGCGCTTTGGCTGCCAAAGCAAAGAAGGGGAAGAACAAGAAAGCCTCTCATTCTGGTGTGAAAGGTAAGAAGCAAGACATGTCCAAGGTGAAGTGCTTTCACTGTCACGAGCACGAACATTATGCCACAAATTGTCCGCAGAAGAAGAAAAAAAGCAAGCTGTTGGATCTGCAACGGGAGAGGCCTTAGCCTCGCATTTTGAGCTGGATTTTTCGTTGATCGCATACTTGGTATCAAGTGTGATGGGATCGGTATGGTTCTTGGATAGTGGTGTGTCTTTTCACATGACAGGAGATCGAGATTTGTTTTCTAATCTGGACGACAAAGATCTTGGAGTGCACATCGAGATGGGCGATCATGGTAGATACAGTGCGACCAGTATCAGTACAATTCCTTTGAGAGGGAGTCTGGTAAACCCTTCGTATTGAAGGAAGTGATGCATGTTCCAATATTGAAGAAGAATCTTATCTCTGTGGCGATGTTAGAAGACAAGGGATATGATGTTGTTTTTAGCGAGGGAAAGGATTTCCTACACAGTAAGACAACTGGAGAAACCCTGAAGATAGGGATTCGAGTCAAGAACCTTTATCAATTTCATGCAGATGGTTGCACAGCAATGACATGCAAGGCAGAAGGAGTGGTGAGCCAGGATGATGGCGAGCTGTGGCACTAGAGATTGGGCCACCTTCACCATGGAGCTTTGAAGATACTGCAACAGATTTCTACTGGGCTTCCTAAAGGCACTCTTGCACTGTCAGATCAGTGCAAGGGGTGTACTTTGGGAAAATTTGTGAAAGCCACCTTTCACAAGAAGGATAGTCGCGCCACGACGGTCCTTGAGAGAATTCACACATACATGTGTGGACCTTTCTCAGTAGCTTCGACAACAAAGCACAAGTACTATGTGATCTTTGTTGATGATTTCTCTCGAAAGTGCTGGATCTTCTTCATATAGAAGAAGAGCGAGACATACTCAAAGTTCTGTGAGTTCAAAGCACTGGTCGAGAAGGAATCGGGGAAGAAAGTGAAGGCTCTTAGGAGTGACAATGGTGGTGAATTCATCTCTGGCGAGTTCAAGGACTTCTGCAGCGCAGAAGAGATTCGAAGAGAGCTCATAGCTCCCCATGACCCATAACAAAACGGGGTTGCTGAGCGGAAGAAAAGAACAATCGTAGGTGCTACACGGGCGATGTTGCATGATCAGGGCCTATCCCTTCACTTGTGGGTGGAGGCATGCAGTACTGCAGTATATGTGCAGAACCGTTGTCCTCACAAGATACCATGAGTACACCCGAGGAGGCTTCTTTTGGTAAGAAGCCTGATATTTGCCATTTGAGGATTTTTGGTTCTCCTGTTTACATGCATGTGATGAAGGATGCCAGGAAGAAGCTAGAGCTGACCGCAGAGGTTGGGATATTTGTGGGGTACACTAATACGTCCCACAACTATCGTGTGTATTTGCCAGACAGTCGCAAGACTGTTGTGCGACGAGATATCAAATTTCAGGAGGAGAAAGCAATGAAGTGTTCACTTGAGAGGGAGCCACACTTGCATGCAAATGAGGAGCTATTAGTTCCTAAGGATGAGCTTCAGGATGTGGATCAGCCACAAGATGAAGTTCATGGAAAGGAAGAGACAACTCATGCAGCGCCAACCATCAGAGGGCGAAAGCGCATTACAGAAGCTGAGCTACTGGCTCAAGATGCAGAGAAGGTTGTAGGACCAACTACAGCACAGAGCAGATAGAGACAGTCACCTGATCGGTACACTGGATACACGGCTCTTGTGAGCTAATGTGTCGTGACTGAGCCATTCTCTTTCGAGGAAGCTGTGGAGGATCCCGCATGGGTAGATGCCATGGTGGAAGAGTATGATTCGATTGTCAGAAAATGTGCATGGGAAATTGTCCCATGACTGGAGCGAAATCAGTGGTGGGTTCGAGATGGATCTACAAAGTGAAGGAGAAAGCCATGAAGTGTTCGCTTGAGAGGGAGCCACACTTGCATGCAGATGAGGAGATATTAGTTCCTAAGGATGAGCTTCAGGATGTGGATCAGCCACAAGATGAAGTTCATGGAGAGGAAGAGACCGCTCATGCAGCGCCAACCATCAGAGGGTGAAAGCGTACTACAAAAGCTGAGCTATTGGCTCAAGATGCAGAGAAGGTTGGAGGACCAACTACAGCACAGCGCAGACAAAGAAAGTCACCTGATCGGTACACTGGATACACGGCTCTTGTGAGCAAATGTGTCGTGACTGAGCCATTCTCTTTCGAGGAAGCTGTAGAGAATCCCGCATGGGTAGATGCCATGGTGGAAGAGTATGATTCGATTGTCAGAAATAGTGCATGGGAGATTGTCCCAAGATCAGAGGGGAAATCAGTGGTGGGTTCGAGATGGATCTACAAAGTGAAGCAGGCAGCTGACGGGAGTGTGGAGAAGTAAAAGGCAATATTTGTTGCCCGAGGCTTCTCAAAGATAGAGGGGATCGATTATGAGGAGACCTTTGCACCTGTCGCAAGGTATTCTTCCATACGGACGGTTCTTGCTCTCTCAGCACAGATGGGGTGGCACATCCATCAGATGGATGTGAAGACTACGTTCCTCAACAGATTCATTGAGGAGGAGGTGTACATAGAACAGCCCGAAGGTTTCGAGATCTTCAACACCGAGTCACATGTGTGCAGGCTCAAGAGAGCGTCGTATGAGTTGAAACAAGCACCTCATGCTTGGTACACACAGATAGATAGTTATTTCACCGGACTTGGATTCTCCAAGAGTGAAGAGGATCCTAACCTATACCAGATTGTGGTGGAGGGTAAGTTGTTGATTATTGTACTTTATGTAGATGATTTGATTTTAACAGGAGATGAGTTGTTGATACTTTCATGCAAGGAGGATCTTGCTAGAGTGTTTGAGATGAAGGACTTGGGCCGCCTTCATTATTTCCTGGGATTGGAAATTTGGCAACGTAGTGATGGACTATTTGTTTCTCAAGGTAAGTATACCCAGGAGACACTAGATAAGTTCAACATGCATGGCTGCAAGCCTGTTGATACTTCTCTTTCTGGAGGTTGGAGGAAGGATAATGCTACTTCAGCAGAGGTAGTTGATGCCATTGTTTATCGACAGTTGGTGGGGTCGCTTATGTATCTGGTCAATACATGACCCGATATATACTATGCAGTTAACCAGCTTTCACAAGCTATGGTTAAGCCAACCAAGCTCTTCTGGAAGGCAGGCAAGCATGTATTGCGTTATCTCAGAGGCACATCTGGATATGGATTGTGGTACAGACAGGAGGATGAGGTAAAGCTATGTGGCTTCACAGATGCAGATTGGGTAGGGGGGTCAACGGACAGAAAGAGCACATCTGGAGGGCTCTTCAGTATCGGGTCAACAACAGTTTCTTGGTACAGCAGGAAGCAGAGATCCGTGGCATTCAGTTCAACAGAGGGCGAGTATATGGCAGCAAGTTTCGCTGCATGCGAGGCTATATGGATGAGGAAGATCCTGGTCGGGTTGTTCAGGTCACACTTGGAGCTACTGTGATTTATTGTGATAACCAGAGTTGCATTAAACTCTCGGCTAATCCAGTATTTCATGATAGATCCAAGCACATCGATATCAGGTACCATCATATCAAAGATTGTGTGCAGCGGAGAATCATGTTACTTTCATACATTCCCACGAAGGATCAGGATGGTGATATCTTAACGAAGGCGCTCACCAAGATCAAATTCGAATACCACATAGGCAGGATAGGGGTTGCAGATAACCCATATCTTGTTCAGAGGGATTGTTGAAAATGCAACAATATGATGGAGCTTAGTGAAAAGAAGTCGCCTTCACTAAGTGGGCTCGCACGCTATTTTTGGCGCAGTCTACTTTTAGACTACGTCTATTTTTAGACATATGGATCATGGTCTATGAGTTGCAGCATGCTATTTATGGATGATTGGTCATGTTGGTAAAAATAAATGGACCTCTATTTTTAGACATATGGGCGGAGTCTATTATTATTCAAATTTCTACAGAAACAGCTAGCCAAAGGTGTATTAACTGGTTTTGCATTTTGCATATTAAATATTTCCAACACCTTTTCGATGTACTCACTCTTAGCTAATTTTAAATTGTGGTTTTTCCAGTCTATAGTTATTCTCATACCAAGGCTTTGTCTTGCAACACCCAAATCCTTCATTGCAAATGAATTTGCCAATTTTCTGTTGAGCACATTTATTTCATGCATGTCAAACCCTACAACAAACATGTCATCTACATATAATACCAATATAATATAGCTTCCAACATTTTTCTTTTCAAGATAAATACAATGGTAAGAGTGACATCTAGTATAACCTCATTCTGACACAACCCTGTCAAATTTTAGATACCACTACCTTGGGGTCTGTTTTAAGCCATACAAGCTCTTCTTCAATTTTCACACTAACTTCTCCTTCCCTTTGACCTCATATCCCTGTGGGTGTTGCATATATATTTCTTTCTCTAAATCCCCATGGAGAAAGGTTTTATTTACATCAAACTATAGAAAATGAAAATCCTTTGTTGCAACTAAACTTAAAATAGTTCTGATTGAAGTGATTTTAATAATAGGAAAAAAAATTCATCTAAGTTTATACCTTTCTTTTCTGCAAACACCTTCACAACAAGTCTATCCTTGTACCTTTGTTTACCTCCATCTTCTTCCTTCACCTTGTAAACTCATTTATTTTGAAATTTTGTTTTACCTGTAGACAACTTGACTAAGTCCCAAGTCTGGTTATGCATCAAGGAGTCCATCTCTTCTTTCCATGGCTTTCTCCCACTTCTTCATCATATCTTTCGAGTTCACCAGAATCAGTCAACAATACATAATATAATTAAGGAGAGTATCATTAAGGAGATCTACTTATCCTGATCGATATTCTAACACCACTTTCAAGTGTTTGAGGTGCTTGTTGATGTTGTGGTTCTTGTTGCTTTTGTGACTATTGTTCATTATGATTTCCAAACACCTTTACTTTTTATGCGATCTCATCAAGCACTACATATTCTTTGTTTTCTTTTCCTTGTTTCTTTCCTACATTTTATCATTAAACAAGACCTTTTCATTGAATATGACATCTCTGTTCCTAATGATTTTTTTATTTTCATAATCATATAAGAAATATCCAAAATCATTTACACCATTTCCAACAAAGGTACATTTCTTTGATTTTGGCTCAAACTTTGCTCTATTTTGTTTATTGATGTGGACAAAGACTTCACAATCGAAAGTCTTCAAAAATGTGTAGATTATCTTTTTAAATGTTCATGCCTCCTCTAGAATACCACCATCCAAAGAACTTGAAGACTCTCTGTTTATTAGATAAACAACAATATCTATAGCATCTGCCCAAAATTACAAGAGAAATATTGCATGCAATCTCATGCACCATGCACACTCCATGATTGTCGTGTTCATCCTTTTAAACAAACCATTTTCCTATGATGTTGTTGGAAATGTCCTCCCTTTGTGAATACCATGCTCTAAACAGTAGTTAGAAAACTCTTTGTTGCAGTATTCACCTCCATTGTCTAATATGAGACACTTCAACTTATTTCTTATCTCATTTCAACCAAAGTTTTCCATTTCTTCAACGTATCAAATACATTAGATTTATTTTGAATACAATAAATCTGGGTTTTCCTAGTAGCATCATCTATAAATGTAACATAATAGGGAGAGCTTCTGAGAAATGACACCTAAACATGTCCCTGTACATCTGTATGCAGAAGCTCTAATTTTCACTGTTAGTTTCCTTCCCAACTCTGATAAATATAACTCTCTCATGTTTACCATAAAAACAATTTTCATAAAAATCCAAATCAACAAGCTTCAAACCTGACAACAGATTTCTTGAGTGAAGAATTTACATCCCCGTCTGACTCATTAACCCTGGGCTATGATACCAGAGTGTTGTATCTACTCCTGTGGAGGTTAAAGCATTAACAGAATTAGAAATACTATTGCATAAATACAATGTACCAACATTTTCTCGTTTTCCTATTACGAGAGCTCCTCTAATGAACTTCTAGGTTTTGTTTGTAAAAGTAGTTAAATAGCCTTCATCTACCCACTGCCCCATTGAAATTATATTTTTCTTCAAATTTGGAACATGCCTTACCTACTTCAATATCTATTGGTTTCCGTTATGTTTCTTAATAAAAACCTTACCCATCCCAATGATTTTGCAGGGTTTATCATCACCCAGATGAACTTGTCCATAATCTCCTTAAACATAGCCATGACAATGTTTCCTATCAGGTTTAGCATGGAATGACGCCCCTGAATCTACCACCCAAACATCAATAATATTCTCTAATGAAAGAATCAAAGCATCTTGCTACGCATCACCCGTCACTTTCACTTCATGATTATTCTCTTGTTGTCCATGTCCTTCTTTTCTATTGGTTACAATTTTGTTGCTTAATAAAAACCTCACCAATTTTACAGAGTTTATCATCACCTAGATGAAACTGTCCATAATCTCCTTAAGCATAGTCATGAAAATGTTTCCTATCAGGTTTGGCATGGAATGAGGCCCTAGAATCTACCACCCAAACATTAAAAGATTCTCTAATGAAAGAATCAAAGCATATTTGCTAGACACCACCTGTCACTTATGCTTCATGATTGTTCTCTTGTTCATGTCCTTCTTTGCCCTTCCGAAATTTACAGTCTCCCTTCAGGTGTCCTTTCATCCCACATTTCCAACACATTATCCTTTATCTGGATTTACATCTGCCTTTTTGTGACTTACTGTGGTTTCCTAGGCTCCTTCCTCTTTCCATTTTTCTTCCCCTAGTCTCTATAGTCAAATCATTACCTAATGTCTCACTGGAGTTTTTCTGTCACGTTTCCTCACTAAGGATGGCGCCAAAAATATCATCAAACTTTAAAATACTAGATCTAGAGACAAAGTTACTAATGGCCATAACTAAACCATTCTAAAATTCTAGTAATGAACACAAAAACAATAGAGACATAACTTCATCAAAATTTACCCCTACAGAACTCATGTGACTAGTAACCTTATTAAACTCATGTAAATGATCAACCACTAGTCCACCTTTTGACATCTTCATATTAAATAGACGCTTCATAAGAAATACCTTATTTGATGCCGAGCGTTTTTCATATCCTTTATAGACATTTTTGGGCAGTACACCCCAATCATAAATGTCCATAAACTGAGGGCTCCTAAGTCCCTAAAAGTGTTGCTTCACTACCTAAAGGAACAAGGTCAGCTGATTACATCATCTCCCAAAAGTTCTCCTCAGAAAACTGCTCAGAAATGGTCAAAACGGGACCATACTGAATGCCCAGTGCAGAGGGTGCAATGCATATCACCTTCCCAGTGTAAATGGTGCGATGCATACTGGATGGCCCCTCTGTAGGGTGTGATGGGCGAGAATGGACAAATGGCAGGGGCAGTTTGCAAGGTGGAAGATCATAGAATCTTCCATAAACTTCCCCTCTGACACTTGCCTCTATGATTCCGACCAGGGATGAGTAACAAATCATCAATATCCAAGTGGAATCAAGAACTATTAGAGAGAGGACACTAATCAAAATCCCAGAAGCTGACTCACCCCCATACAATCATCTATATATGGATCCGTCGTCACAGAGATCCAGAGGTTGGAATCTTGTATCTCGTAGAGAAGTGCTATTGGTTCTCTGGTGTAACTTCATAGTGTTGGTTGATCTAAGCTTTACTTGAGGTGAAGAAGGGCTTTCTTGCTGGAGGATGATGCTGGGTCAGAACAATTGGTTGTAATCCTCTTGCTATTCTTGATATTAATAAAGCTATTCAAGTTTTCCTCCACATTTGTGCATGTTTGATTGTATATGCATTTTTGTGGTTAATACATATGTGACCCTGTATTGTTTATGAATATAGATCTCTGTTCTTCGATAGTATTATGCTGCTTTGATTTCACAGGCACTCTCTGAAGCTGTGTAGACAAACAAGGAGCGGCAAAGATCTATCGATAAGTAGAGGAACCGAGCAAGGAACCAAGCGCAAGACAAAGGTTGGTGTCCCCTGTTCCCCTATTGTCTATTTTTCATAAAGGAAAACGAAAGTAGTTTTAACTTGTTTGTTTCTAAGATAGCTACCAGTCTTAGTGAGAATAGCATCTCTAAGTGGACACTATTCCAGGTAACAATATCGTTTAGACAATGTCGTTATTAAACCTTCTCTTGTCATTTCCTTTAAAATGTTGAATGCCACCGACCTGACAGATATAGCCATATTGTTCCTAGTGCCTTTCAGTCGAAAATCTCCCATTCTACATGTCTTACTCATCAGCTTCTTTGATTTTCCGCTCAATGGTGAGGACAAATCTTTTTGATACAAATAATCTTCCATCTGCATCTTCCACAACTGGTAATTTTGGCATTAAATTTCTCAACCCTAAACCTACCATTTTCTGCCATTGCTCCCAACCAAAACAGGAACCCTTGTGCGGAGTTATCAGCGAAATAAACATTCAGCGCTTATACTCTAGTAATTTACAGGGTAAGTATCTCAGATAGAACACCAAAGGACACTACTCACAAACAAATCACAGATCAATACATCAGTATTCTTGACGTCGTTAAAACCCTCAAAGAGGGAAACAATCAATGCCCTGAGAGCCAACATGGCCACTTCAAGAAATTTATTAATAAAAAAATGAAAATTTATATAAGCTTCTCTCATGAACGGTCACCCGACAAATGACCCTCCGTGCTCTTTAAATAGATATCATGGACCAATCGGGGGTTAAGAAACGGATCAAGTGTCGGTAATACCGAGGAGAGAATGAACCATCAGTTCACTTCATGTCTAGAACATATCATGATCGTCAGATTGTAAGTTACAAAAGCACATAGTAAAGAAACACACTTTACTTAACCCTACACTAGACCAAGTTATACTTAACTATATCCTATGTGTCAGAATATTCTGACATCGCCCCTTAAGAACAACTTTGGATAGGATTGAAGGTTGTACAAATATTACACAATAAGAGAAGGAAGGAGGCATTAGAGCCTATCCCCCCTTAGTGACAGCTTCCTGAACTCTAACCATAAAACGAAGTTTGGTAAACTTCGCCTCTGTGCGAGCCTTTGTAAAGATGTCTACAACCTGACCATCGGTTGAACAACATTGCACTTCAAGAACATGGTCATGAATACGCTTTCTGATGAAGTGCATGTGTAGTTCAATGTGTTTGTTGCGTTGATGTTGGACTGGATCTTTGCATAGTTGAATGCCACTTTGATTATCACCCCAAAGTGTAGCCGGATGTTGCCGCTAAAAGCCAAACTCTGACAAGATCTGACGAAGCCGTAGGACTTCCTTACTAGCTTCTACGGCGCTGCAATACTTTGCTTTTGCTGAAGAAAGAGAAATGACACTTTTGCAAGCCCGTGTAATAAGTCCAGAATCAAGAGTGAACACATAACCTGCAATAGACTTCCGATCATCAAGGTCATCAGCCCAATTGGAATTACTGAAACCAACCAATAGAGGAGATGCTGCTGCACTATAATAAATCCCAAACTGAATTGTACCTCAAACATAACGAAGTATTCTTTAAGCTATTTTCCAATGACTTTCATGTGGGTTTTACATAAATAGGGAAATAAGGCCAACAACAAAGGAAAAGTTCAGACAGGTATGGGTCAAATACAAAAGTTTTCCTACAAGCTAACGGTATAAGGTAGCATCAATTTCAGGGGAATTACAAGTGACTGAAAGTTTGGCTCCATACTGGAAGGGAGAAGGGGTTGACTTACAGTCTTCCATGTGAAAGTGGCGTAGAAGATCACAGGCATACCTGGATTGGGAAAGGGAAATACCTTTCTTGGATAGCAAGACTTCGAGACCAATAAAATAATGCAAGTTTCCTAAGTCTATCATTTCAAACTGCTTTTTGAGGCTGGACTTCACATGGTTTATAAGATTGGGATCACTACCTGTAACGATAACATCATCAACATCAAGAACAAGAATGATAATAGACTTACCCACTTTATTGGTGTAGACAGTATTGTGAGAATGACACCTAGGAAAGCCCGTATCTAAAAGAAAGCAATCCATTTTGGCATACCAAGAACCAGTGGCTTGCTTGAGACCATAAAGGGATTTCTTGAGCCGACATACAAGGCTAGACTCTGTTTGTATAAATCCAGGAGGTTGTTCCATATAGATTTCTTCATGCAAGTCCCCATGCAAAAAGTCAAATGTAACATCCATCTGACGGACTTCCCATTTGAAAGAGGCAACAAGGGAAAGAACAAGGCAGATAGAGTTCATTTTGGCAACACGGGAGAAGGTTTCAGTATAGTCAATGCCTTCAACATGTGAAAAACCCTTAGCAACAAGACGATTTTTATGTTTATGTTATCCGGGAATAGTGTCCACTCGGATGTTGCTGTTCCCACTAAGATGGGTGGCTATCTTAGAAACAAACAATCAAAGTCTACTATTGTTTCCTTTTATGAAAATAGATGAGAGGTGGACCAAGAAGACCAGCCTGAGTCTTGCGTTTGATTTCCTCTCCTTCTTGATAGAGCTTCGCCACTTCTTCTTGTCTGCCCAGCTTCAAAAGAACCTGTGGAATCGCAACAACATACTACTATGCAAGAAACAAGGATCTAAATTCATAAATAATACAGGATCAGATGTGTATTGACCATATACATGCATATATAAACAAGTACACAAGAATATGGAAGGAAACAAGAATAGCTTTATTCAGATGAAAAGTAGCAAGAGGATTAAAACCATGCGCTCTGACCCAGCATCATCCTCCAGCTAAGAAGCCCTTCTTCACCTCAAGAAAAGCTAGATCACCCAATGCTGTGAATGTACACCAGAAAACCAATAGCACTTCTCTATAAGATACAAAAATCCAGCCTCTGGATTTCTGTGATGAGGGATCCATATATAGATGATTACAGAAACGTGAGTCATCTTCTGGGATCTTGATTAGTTTCTTCTCTCTGATAGTTCCTGCTTCCACTTGGAGAATGATGATCTCTTACTCATCCCTGGTCGAAAATGGAGTGGCAAGTGTCAGAGGGGAAGCTTCTGAGAGATTCCATGATCTTCCACCTTGCATTTTGTCCCTACCATTTGTCCATTCCCGACCATCGCACCCTACAAAGGAGAAAATCAGTATGCATTACACCTTGTACACTGGGAAGGTGATATGCATCGCACCCCCTGCATTGAGCTTTCAGTATGGTCCAGTTTTGACCATTTATGAGTAGTTTTCAGTGGAGAACTTTTGGAAGATGATGTAATCAGTTGACCTTGTTCCTTTAGGCAATGAAGCAACACTTTTAGGGACTTAGGAGCCCTCAGTTTATGGACATTTATGATTGGGGTTGAAGTGCCCAAAAATGTCTATAATAGTTTATAAACTTTTCCATCTGGTCCATACTTGGTTCTGTAAATGCATATTTACATCTCACAAGTTTTCGTCCCTTTGGAAGAGGAACAAGATCCCATTTATCATTTGCCCATAATGAACGATATTCTTCATTCGTAGTTGCATCCCAATCTAGATGGCCTAAAGCTTCTACAAAGGTGTCAGGATCATAATTCGCTGAAGCTTGAGTCAGTAAAGAAAAGTCTCTATCGAATTGAGGCCTAATCTATTCCTAATCTCTATCACTTCGAAATATTCTATCGCACTTGCTCCTTCGATATCTACTGTGATTCCCTGTAGTCTCCCCATAGGTAGGATCATTCGTTGGTTCGCCATTCTCAGTTGGATAGGAGACCATTACAGTGTGGGCCTTCCCATGTGCTCCCATGTTTGCTTCAGCAAGACATTCGCGTCCAATCCTAGATCCAGAATCACTTGGCCCATCTCATACTCTCCAATCTGCATGGTCAATCTCATCTCCCTTCCCGTTCACGTTGTGTGATTTCCAAGCTTCAAGGCTACGCGTGGTTCTCCTGGCGCGGTCCCAACGCATCTATTTATGAGTTCCTGCAGCCCTTTTATAGCCTTGTTGTCGCGCAATAGCTTCATGCATGTTTCCAGGAATGTGATGAGCATTGATGGGTCCATTTCCAACTCCGATCTATCTTTACTTAGCGCGCTCCAAACCAAACTCTAGTTCCTTCGTTGGAGCCTTGTAAACCATATTAATGTCTTCAGGCTGCTTGCCTTTGTCATCCCTTGTCGGAATTCCACTTCGGAGCACGATATTTACATTAGGGTCCTCCTCACGCGACTTAGACCTCATCATTTGCAGGTTCTGAGTCGGGGGAGGTTGGAGTGCTCCTTTACCGCGCAACCATGCTATCAGCGTGAGACAATCCTCTGTCTTGTGATCAAACAATGAACAATACAAACATGATGGTCGCATTGGATTTGTACAATCACAGGCATAATGTCCTAGCCCTCCGCAATTGTAACATATCAGCTGTTCGCTACCTCTTCTTGGTCCTCCTCCAACCCAGCCTCGTCCGTGCCCCTGAAATCCGATTCGCGCTATCCCTCCGTTCTGATCAAGGGGCCGCGTTTTGGCCTGAACTCTATTGGTAGGAGTCTGATCCATCATCAACTCATAACTTCTATAGGTGCACTTATCATGTCCCACTGATCTACAGAAATTACAAAACATCTGCTGTGAATTCTACATGTACTTTTGCAATAAATGGCAGTGATCTGTAGCATGCTTACCTCCTATCTGATAAATCGCACACCATAATGCAAGCGCCGCGCTCGGTCCTACTTGTGCCTCCGATGTCAATGGCATTGGCCCTCGTCTCCCGAGGTAATTCGCGAACACTGAGCAATGGTCATTGTCATATGCCTAGCCCTTGCACTTTACGCACCTTACCTCATCGCGCACCTCTGGGCGGGCTGTCCTAACTTGTTTCAAACTCTGCATCTCAAGGCACAAGTTTTTCAACTACGCGTGAATCTACTGAACTCCCATGTTGGGATCTTGTATCGGGATCTCATGCAATCTCTTCGCGACCTCCAAGGCCTTGACCTGAGTGGTTAGCCTCTATTATGATAGCACATTCCTTAGATGCAGCATCAACGATGCTACAAACCATTAGGCAGTGTTGTCCATCTGCCAACGTCATGTTAGCTTCAGGAATTGTGCACTTTAGATATGATCCAGCTCCCAAGGGCTCTCACCTGACAACATTGTGATCCTTAAAACCAATGATCGACTGTGCCTCTAACACTGGCCTACTAGATTCTTTGTTTAGCGCAGCTTGTATATCTGCGATCCCTGCATGCGAATTATCATTGGAATGCTTAATGTACCAGGTCAGCGCGCGATCCTGTAGAGCGCTGACCAATGTCGCCTTCTTTATATTGGCATCCGTGACTCCCTTCACTTCGCATACTGCTTTTATCACAAACAAAAACTGGTCTGGATCCTCATTCCCTACTCCCTTGAACACTGACAACTTTATCTCACTCGCCATAATGCTTCGGGATGGTGGCGAAGGTGGTATGGGCGAGGATGGGGGTGAAGACAGTGAAACTGGTGGTGGTGTGGGTTGGGGTGGTATGTGCGGAATTCTCTGCCTTATCAAATTGATCACACTTCTTGGTGAGAACTTCGTGAGCTCTTCTTCACCCCCTCGCAGAGGTGAAATCAAGGGGTTCGTTTCTAGCTCTTTACTACTTTTATTTTTGTACATTCTCCCACTTCATGTAGCCCCAAACATCAATTTATTCGCATAACCCTTTTTTCACACAATAGCATTTTAATCCAAGTGTTCAAAAATTTAACGTACTTACCTCGCGGTACTTTAAGGAACCTTCATTCTGCCAAGCTATACCTCACTGAAGAATCTACCGCGAACTCCGTGATGAATCCCCTATGATTCGATCGAGCCAGTGATCAACAACAAGCACGATTTTATCCTCTGATGCTTCCAATCTGGGCACCAACTCTAGAGTCCACACAATAGGTCTGTCGAGCTTACACCTTCCTTGGTTGTCTACTAGCTTCGGGATCCACTCGTATAGCTCAGTAGGGAAAGATGTGAAGAATTTGATAGTCGCAGATTCCTGTTTTCTTGTGCCGCAAACTTGTGAATCTTTTTTTCCAACCAACCTTCAATTCCTTTCTTTGTTGGATTCCAATGATACGGGATCAGCCATCTCTATGTAGATCCCCGTCCCAGCAACAAAACCATTTGTTGGTTTGTTGGGTCCTAACCCAAGTTTGGAGTTAATTAGGCAAACAAATCCCTGTACTACTTGCCGTTTCGATAACAGTGCACGAAGGGCACACTGAGGTCTCACCTAAAATAGTATGGGGGGGTGCTGAAATCAAGTTTCTGCACCCTTGAGATCTCTGAGATGTTGAATTGGTCCAACTGTTAGTCCCTTCACATCGGTTGCTTCGCGCACTTCCTAGGCCTTTGTGTCCTGATTTGCTTGCCTTCACGCAGCGCTAACCAGAAGTTGTGGAGCTTCTGCGCTACTGGAGCAGCGCTCTACACTATTTCCCTAAGTCGCGCTTGAGATCTTACTTATCCTCCTACGCCTAGTCAATTATCTTCGCACAACTGGATGTCTTACATTATATTTATTTGTACAACACATTCAGAAGAGTTCGCGCAGCAAATAAACAATACACTCGTAATTTATACCCAATCATACATTAAAACAGGAAACGATACACAGAAATATGGTAAACTTCTCTTTATTAATTCTTCCAATGATTACAAACTCGACCTGCATTGCGAACTCAGCTGCAGGGGTCCACGCACTTAGCTGCAGACTACTAGGTCTCTGCACACTCAGCTGCAGAGCCTTCTCTTACTCTACCACCCAAAGACACTTTACACTTCGATTCAGTCTCTTAGACTCCTCATGCTTCCATTCTATTCGTTATTTTTTTTGCCATCTTCTACCCTTAGACCCTCACTCTATTTATACAATCCCATGGTCTACGGACCATGGGTAGGTCTATCAAGCCGACATTACATTACAAAAACAAAGGCAGACGACCCCGTTGACTATTATGGCTTCGCGCTCTGTGCCCATAATTCGCAGAGCCTTTACAAAAGACTTGGTCAAAACTTAGGCTTTAAGCCCCAGAACATGCCTTGGGGGGATTCCATGCCCAACAATATAAGGCTAGAAATAACCAACACAAAGGATCTTCTGAGCAGCGACATATCCAGACATATGGCCACCATAGGCACTAGAGGGGCAATTATTTAGGACCTGCTCAGCCTCTTCAAGGGTGAGACATCTGCGAAGGACAGAGTCCAAACTGACCCGATACAATGTATCGATGATGATCCAATAGGGTTGGGAATGATGCCAATTGCCACATTGGTCAGTTCAGGGCAACTCGGACCGGAAATTTTGGGTTTGGAGATAAACAATAATGTTTCAATACCAAGGGTCAAGAGTGATGATTAGAAACAAAGTTTCATTGGGAATCTGCTAATTAATTTATTTCTTTAACTCTTACATAATGAAATATAATGAACTTAGACCCAAATCCCTTTTTTATTTTATTCCTTGAAGTGTGCGAAATATATAGAATTATGAAGGAACTCCAAAAGTACAAGTCCTTATTTAGGTTGTTATAAACATTCAACTAAATTATTGGTATCAATCAACATCTATAAAGTTACTCAATGTTATACAAATTTTGTAAAACGTTTAATACTTGACATTATTTAAATGCATAATATAAGTCTACAATTCCTTTCGTAACCAATTCATCCCTTGTGCCATACTGTCAGAGTGTAATTTATTACTCTGTGGACAATATTTTTCTTTCCATCCATATTTCCTTATATGAGGGATAATAAATACCCCCCTATACATATACTCCGCAATACACAAGTAAAGTTATAAGAAAAATTATACAATCAAATGAAACATTCATACATATACAAGTAAAGTCTTAAAAAAATTATACACTCACAAACAAAGAAAACACCAAACATAATAAACACATGCAAAAGGAATGAAAACACCACATAATATAAGTAGATATTCTATTGTTTAATTGATATAAAAACAAAGATGTTAACAAATGCACTATAAGATTTAAAATACAAACAATAAAGACAATAATCTAACTCGCAAAACAATATATTCATACAAACAAACTAAAGAATCGAAAAAGTACATTAATACAACCAACCTATCTCCATCTTAACTCTAGGTGTACCAAGAGCCAAGAGGGATCAAATCTCTTTTCACTCTAAAAGAGGCTTGCATCTCAAGAGATTTGATTAAAATGGATCTAGGCTATTTTAATTATAATTAGTGATTTATTTTTTATTTTTTAGTTTTGTGTAATTTAACTTAGACATAATGTTTTATTAATAGTTATAATAAAAAATCTATTTTTTTTAAGTAATTTGACCATGTCAAATTGTTAAAGGAAACATTATATTATAACATCTCTATCATATTGGACTAGAGAAAGCCTCTTAAGTAAATTAATATTATTATTAATGTTTTAACAAAAATGAAATATCATTAATATTATTATTTTTTAATTATAATATTATTGTTTTTTTATTCAAATAAATCAATATTACTATATTCTTAATAACATAATTATTATATTTTGGAATAAAAAGACTTACTAATAATAATCAATATTATATTTTGAGCTTATTTAATATATTATCAATATATATAATATATATAAAAGACTTAATACTATTAATCTCAACATCTTGTAATTTTTACTTTAATGGATTTAATTGGTATAAATTTTAGATTTAATAAAGAGAGTATATTTATTAATTTCATTAATCTAGGTTGGTTATTAATTGGGCCAATATTTAAAAATGTTTATAAATAATATATATATATATATATATATATATAATGTTTTTGAGATGAATTATGGCATATGGGTGTGTGGTATCACCTGCAAGAGCACCTGCTACATCCCCAGTAGCACGGACCCATTTTGGAAGCTAAGGAGTTGAAGGAGGATCCTGAGCAGGTGGGGGAGGATTTCCATCCTCATTGTCATCATTTGAAGAAGAAATATTTTCAGAAGTAGAAGGGATAGAGAGAGGTGGCACATCCGCCGAACTATCTTCGTAAGGCAATATATTTTCAGAAAACTTTATATCTCTTCTAATGATAACATTTTTGGACTCAAGTGGAATAAGCCTATAAAATTTCACATCTTCAAAATATCCAACAAAAATACATTTTTCACTCTTAGATTTTAAGGCTTTATGTTTCTCATTGGGAATATGGGCCCATGCTTCACTTTCAAAAACACGAAAATGACTTACATCTAGTTTAATTGAGTTCCATGCTTCTTCTGGAGTGATATTCTTTAAAACCTTAGTAGGCGTGCAATTTAACATGTAATTTGTACAGTTAATTGCTTTTGCCCACAAATTAAGACTAAGTCCTTTAGATTGAAGCATACCATTAGTCATTTCCTTTAAGGTGCGATTCTTCCTTTCAGCTACACCATTTTGTTGTGGAGTATATGGAATAGTATGTTGCATTTTATTAGAATAATATTATTCTAGTTTAATGCTCATTCTTTTAGTTGTTGCTATTTTTATTCTTTTAGCAGTTTCTTAGATGAAACCGATTCTTTACATAGAAACTTGATGTTTCTATCTCTGTAAATATCTCTGTATTATTATTGAGTATTCTTGCTCAATCATGTAATTCAATTCATTTTGGAAATCCATATGTGTGTTTCGCACTGTTTTATGGTATCAGAGCCAGAAAAAAGAGATTTATTGAGAAGTTTATTCTCTCTGCATTTTAATCTCTTGAGTTCTTTCTGTCATTCCTTTCTAAGGTCGAGCCCTCTGTAAGCCAGATAGCCTTCACTGAGTCTTAGCTTCAGCTCTGCTCATTGTGATAAAAGCTTATAGTCGTCTATCTCAATACAGAAGTGGATCCTTCGAAAGAATTCTTCAGCTGATCTAAATTTTTTTTCTCGTCGCTGCAATTTGTGTAACGTCACTTCCGTTTTGCTGGTAAGTGTGAATCCGATAGTCAAACCACTCACGCATTTGCACAAAAGTGTGATTCCGGCAGTTAATCCACTCACACATCTGCACAACGTAGGCCATTTCTATCATATTTTCCATCGAAATTCTTTGTTGTCAGCTTCAGTGAAAACCCATTCGAAGCTGCGGATCAAGGCGTAGACGCGCAATTCAAGATCGCTGAGATCGTGGCACTATCTCTCTCGGTTTCTCACAATTTCTTTGGCACACAGTGGAGTTCTCCCGCTAGCCGACAGTTTAGCTACTAGAACCCTCTGTATTTTGGCGTGATTTTGATATCGGGACCCTCGAAGCACCATCGTGAACTCTCGTTACAGTCCAAGAATTTATCGACAATTTTTAAAACAGGCAGTCGCGTGCACTTGAATTAACACGGCCTGTAAAGCGACGGCGGAAATAAACAATTTGTTACCCGTCACCCTTTGGCGTGGTTCGAAACTGCTACCTGTAAACGGTTACCTGAATTTTTTTTGCTGCGTATCACTGCTCCGTTACAGTGAACTGTTACTCGTATTGTGATATATATATGTATTGTTGTTGATATATACATTGATCTGTATTCTTTTTGGTGTGGTCCAAAACTGGTCTCTATTACAGTGATCCGCATTTTTTTGTGTGGTCCGACACTGGTATTTTTTTTTGGCGTGGTCAGTGACTGTGACTATATACAGCGGATCGATATTTTACTGTGACTATATACAGCGGATCGATATTTTGATATTTTGATATATTTTGACAGTATCATTACTTGCGTATATCCATCGTGAATACCAAGAAGTGCTAGCACAAACTCAGAAATTTTTCAGTGATTATTCTAAGTAAAATTGTGCTTCTCAAGTTTGATCCTGTGTGGTAACAGCAACATTTGGTATTTCTTCCTCAAAGAGAAATTTCGGGTTATTTTATATATATACCAGCATCTATCAGATTCTGTTCAAATCAGTCAGATCTCACTATTACTTTCTTGGCAAACATACAAATGGCTTCACTAACCAATCTAATGCTGGAAGGTAGTCAACGCTTCAATGGCACAAACTACAACATCTGGAAACAGAGAATGTTAACCATTTTTTAATATAGGCGCCTTCACCAGCTCGTTCTCAACAAAGAGCTCCGTCCTGGTACAGCTGGCACTGATCAAGATAAGTTTGATGATCGAAATCGAGAGGCAGTTATGCTCCTCAAGCTCTCTATCGTTGATGATTAGTTACCACAGATTCCTTCTGGCAAGACAGCTGCTGAGATCTGGCAACAGTTGAAGGAACTCCATGAGACATCTGACAAGAGCTGAGCTTTCTTTCTCAAAAATCAGTTGTTCTCCATCATGATGGACGAACATATGTCTTTACAGGAACATCTCAACAAGATTAAAGACATTCGAGATCAGCTCGAAGCCATTGGTCGCACCATGGAGGAAGAAGATATGGTAGTCATCACTCTGAAAAGTCTACCAATATCTTATGAGCACTTCATAGAAACTCTAAACATTACTGCCACTAATGTTGATCTAAAGTTTCCGGAGTTATGCACCAAACTCATGCAGCAGGATCGATGGAAACAACAGTTTGGTAGTGGTGCAACATCAGCCTCCTCAGAAAATGCTTTTGCTGCGAAATATCAGTGATCTCAGTCCTTTCAGCAGAAAGGTTCTTCTCAGTCTTTTGATCCTGCTAAAAAAAAAAAAAAATGTGCAGTGTAACTACTGTCACAAGTTTGGCCACACGAAGAAAGATTGCCGACAGAGAATTGCTTCTGAACAGAAGAAACAGGGAGGGCTTCATCAGACAGCAAATGTTGCAAAACATTCCAAGCAGACAGATTCTGCCTTTTACGCTTTTATGGCTAAAAGGTCTTCCGATCATATTCCATCATCTGCCTGGTACATTGACTCTGGTGCATCACGCCATTTCTATCACAGGCGTGACTGGTTTATTGACTTCTCACCTTTCAGTGATTCCGTGGTATTTGGAGGAGGTGAAAAATACACAGTAGATGGTAGAGGTACAGTTCAAATCCAATCTGGTGGACGCACACTCATCTTCATGAATGTGTACTATGTTCCTGGGATGGAAATTAATCTACTGTCTGTTAGTCAGATTATGAGGAACTCTCCTGAACTTCATGTAGTATTCAGTGCGCAAAAATGCTCTATTATCGACCGGGAGACTAACCTTACAGTTGTTGTTGACCTAGAAGATCATATTTTATACAGGCTTCTTGACACTGGTGATTTTCTAGAAGTGGCTCTAGTAGCGCGTGTTTCTCCCATCAGCACTCTATGGCATCAGCGACATGGTCACCTCAACATGTAGTATCTCTCTCAGCTTTCTAAGGACGGACTTGTGTCAGGATTACCTGATATTCAGACTCAGCAGTTGAGCGTATGCGGCGCTTGTCAGTCTGGCAAACAACATCGGTCTTCATTCACAAATGGAGAATCTTGGCGCGCATCTAAGGTACTCCAGTTAATTCATGTTGATATTTGTGGTCCTATGAATACATCTTCTATCACTGCTTGCAAATATTTTTCTATTATTGTCGATGATTTCAGTAGAAAGATGTGGGTATATTTTCTCAAATATAAATCTGTTGCATTTAGTATCTTTCAGAAGTTTAAAACCTTAGTTGAAAAAGAGTCTAGCTGTAATATCATGACTCTTAGGACAGATAACAAGGGGGAATTTTGTTCTTCTGCTTTTTCCAACTTTTGTGATACTCATGGCATAAAACGCCAGTTCACTACTCCGTACACTCCCCAGCAGAACAATGTTGTTCAACGCCACAACCGCACAGTTGTTGAAATGGCTCGCTCCATGTTACAACACAAGAATGTTCCAAACAAATTCTGGGCTGAAGCACTGTTTACTGTTGTTTATCTTCTTAACCGATCACCTACTCAGGCTGTTAAAGGGAAGACTCCCAAAGAGGTTTGGTCTGGTCGTAAGCCGAAGATCAGTCACCTCAAAGTTTTTGGCTCCATTGCATATGTTTGGATTCCAGCTGCTAAGCACTCTAAGTTGGATTCCAAAAGCTAGAAACTCATGATGATAGGGTACAGTGATCATCACAAGGCTTACAGACTAATAGATATAGCCACTAGTCGTCCTAGCTTCAGTCAAGATGTGGTATTTGATGAAGACAGAGGCTTCTTTCAGTCTTCTTCTTCTGAGCAGTGGTCTAAGGATCAACCACACAGTGTTCTTCTTCCAGTAAGTCCACCTAATGGGAGGGATGATGCAGCATCAATGTTTGATAATACACTACCTGAACTTCCTCTGGAAAATAACCCTTCTCTTGTTGCTCCTATTGTTTCTGGACCTTCTTCATCTCCTCCTGATATTGGTTCCTCTACTTCTCGGCCAAAATGGTGGGCTAAAACCATTGGTGATCTCAAGGATGATGAACTCCTTGAAGGACGAACTTCTAGACATAAGAGCAAACAGCAGTCTACGGTAAATTTTGCTCTTATGTCTAATCTACACAGTATCTTTGAGCCTCAAACTTACTCAGAGGCTAAGAGTATATCTGAGTGGGAACAGGCTATGGAAGCTGAATTCCAAAGTCTTCAGAAAAATCACACATGGACCCTTTCTGATCTTCCTAAAGGAAAAAAGCCCATTAGCTGGAAATGAGTATATAAAGTGAAATACAAAGCCAATGGAACTCTAGACAAGAATAAAGCTCGTCTTGTGGCTCGAGGATTCGCATAGAAGGAAGGCATTGACTATGAGGAGACTTTTGCTCCTACAGCCGAAATGAGTACCATACGGCTTGTCCTTGCCCTAGCAGCTCAGTTTAAATGGAAAGTTCATCAGATGGATGTACAAAGTGCTTTCCCAAATGGTGACTTACAGGAAGAAGTCTACATGACACAGCCTCCAGGATTTAAGATTGCTGGTCAAGAACAGAAAGTGTGTAGATTAGCTAAAGCTCTATATGGATTGAAACAAGCTCCTCCGGCTTGGTACATGAAAATTGATCAGTACCTGACAGATCATGGTTTTCAGTGGAGCCCATCTGATGCAAATCTGTATATCAAGCATACTAGTGATGATATCTTGTTTGTGGTTGCCTATGTAGATGACCTTATCATTATTGGTAGCTCTGCACATTTGATCCATGGGATCAAACAAGACTTATGCAGTACCTTTGATATGACAGACTTGGGTCTTCTTCACTACTGCCTGGGGATTGAAGTTTGGCAGACTAATAATCACATCTTTCTCTCTCAGTCCAAGTATGCCAAAAATCTTGTGGACAGGTTCAGAATGCAGGATTGCAAACCAGCCACGAATCCTATGGAACCAGGGCTCAAACTCTCAGCTCAGTCATCCTCTCTTCCTGTCGATGAAACTTTATTCAGGCAATTAGTAGGCAGTCTCATCTACATTACTACCACCAAACCAGACATCAGTTTTGCAGTGAGCTACATTTCTCGCTTCATGTCTGCTCCTAAAGCTGATCATTGGATAGCAGCCAAGCCTGTACTACGGTATGTGTGTGGTATTTCTGATTATGGACTCCTATACACTCGCAATTCTGATCCTCTACTCAGTGGTTACATCGATTCTGACTGGGCTGGTTCTGTTGATGATCGTAAATCTACATCTGGGTATGTGTTTAGTCTAGGATCTGGTTCTATAACCTGGACTAGTAAGAAGCAACAAGCCGTGGCTCTCTCCTCAACTGAAGCAGAGTATCGAGGAGCAGTTAAGGTATCCTGTGAGGCAGTTTGGCTTCGACGTATGCTTGCAGATATGCATGCTTCCCAGACAAGACCTACTTCCTTATTTTGTGATAATCAGGGAGTGCTCAAACTTGCCAAGAATCCCGTCTTTCATGAACGAACAAAACATGTGGAAACTCATTCCCACTACATTCGGCAGCTTGTTGAAGACGGATCCGTTCAGTTGAGATATGTTTCCACAATAAAGCAGCCTGCAGACATCTTCACCAAGCCTCTTGGTTCTGATAACTTTGTAAAATTCAGGGAGTCTATTGGTGTTGTGAATATATTGAGCATTAAGGGAGGGTATTAGAATAATACTATTCTAGTTGATTGCTCATTCTTTCAGTTGTTGCTATTTTTATTCTTTTAGAAATTTCTTAGATGAAACTGATTCTTCACATAGAAACTTGATGTTTCTATCTCTGTAAATATCTCTGTATTATCATTGATTATTCTTGCTCAATCATGTAATTCAATTCATTTCGGAAATCCATGTGTGTTTCACACTGTTTTACATTTGAATTTCATGCTCATTACAAAAGTTGATGAATTTGTTGTTAACATATTCTCCGCCATTATCATATCTTAGCTTAAGAATTTGATGTCCAGATTATTTCTCAACAAAGGCCTTAAAGGCCAAGAACATGTTAAATAATTCACTCTTGAGTTTTAAGAAGTATACCCAAGTGTGCCTAGAGAAATAATCAATGAAAGTTAAGAAATACTTGTAGCCAAAGAATGAAACAACAAAAAGTGGACCACATAAATCATTATGCACAAGCTGTAAAGGGGCTGAGGTGTGCCAAGAGGCACATTTTTCAAAACTATCACGATGATTTTTCCACGTACACATCTGAAACAAACACCATCTCTGCAAGATACCATAGGAAGACCTGTCACCATATTTTCTTTACATTGATTTTGAAGGGAGCGATAGTTTTAAGTAACCAAATTGCTCATGCCAAAGTTTGCTCACTTCAGCATTATGAGCAACAAATACCGACAGAAGAGTTGATGATCCAAAGTTGTTAAACTTAAACAACCTTGAAGAATCATCAGCAATGCCAGTAGCTAAAATCTGTCTCGGATTTCTTAGGTCCTTAGTTACAACATCATGATGTGAAAATTCAACGATTTTACCTTCATTTGAATGAGTTATCTGATATACAGATAGAAGGTTGTAGGATAAAGTTGGAACACATAATACATCATTAAATTTACCATTGTCTAGATGAATAGTTCCAGTTCCTCAACTCTAAGAGATCTATCATCACCAACATATATACGTTTGGTGTTACAGTCATTTAAAGAAGAAAGCATGGCTTTGTTTTTTGCCATGTGATAATAAGCTTCAAAATCAATGAGCCACTCATGAGAATAAGAAGAAGAAGATACATTTAGTGCATAACCAAATAAAGATGCTTGACAACCACATGCAGAATGTGTTATCCCTAAAGAGGAAGTTGAAGTTGAAGAGTGCTCCAAATGGATGTTATGCTTCTTCGTTGTTGCTTCTAAGGCTTCCATCTTCTTAAAGCATTTGGATTCTAAGTGGCCATCTCGATTACAAAAGTGGCAATGTCTGTCAGTGTTCTTCCCTTTGTTTTTATTTTCCTTATCATTTTGTTTAAATGATTTTTCATTTTGAGACTGAAATTGCTTAGGACCCTTGTTTGGTTTAGGACCATTCTTTTTAGAATATTGCTTCATAGGATTCTTTGAATTTGGTTGTTGTTGGGAAACTAAGGCTTTCTTAGAAGAGTTTCCAAGATTAAGAAGACCAATATGTAAAAGTTTTTCTTGTTCTCTTATTAAAGAATCACAAAAGGCATCAAAAGAGGGGGACTTGTAGTCTCGTCCTGGAGAAATAAAGGCTTCTCTAGTAATATGGAAAGTGGAAACAAACACAGAGTAGGTTGGTCCCAACTTAGTAAGAATGTAATAGATAAGGCTACCATCTTCTTTCTTAACCTTAATACCTTCCAAGAGAAGTCTAAGGGTCTTGAACTTGGCCAAAAAATCTTCAATGGAAGAAAAATTGTTGGGGTCCAACGTAAACAACTCAATTTCTCGCTGATGGGCTCTAATTTCATTTTTAATTCCAAAAAATTTAGTGAGCTATTTCATTGCTTCATCAGAGATATCAAGTCCTGCAATATGGAATCTAAGCTCTGGAGAAATAGACATCCCTATCAACCCACGTGCTTGATATTTCCTATTTTCCCATTTGGTTGCCTTATCTTCATCTCTAAGTTTAGTTTTTTGCCCTGAGGCTATTCGGCAGAGACCTTTACTTCTAAGTAAATCCACAATGTAAGACCACCATTGGAAGTAGTTGGTGCTGTCAAGAATAACTTGGCATGGACTTTCCATTTTAACAGAAACTAAAGTTATAATTGTTGAAACTAAGAATTCCAATGGAAAGATCTCAAGAAATTAGGCTAATTTAACGAAAGAAACAAATATTAAAAAAAACGGCTTCTGAATAAAGAAGTTATGGCTTTTTGAAGAAATATTGTTGAAGATGCCGATGAAGTGCGTGAATCTGCAAAACTGAATGATAATGTTATATTTAAAAAACAAAATCCCCCACCCACCCTAAATCCACAATGTAAGACCACCATTGGAAGTAGTTGGTGCTGTCAAGAATAACTTGGCATGGACTTTCCATTTTAACAGAAAACTAAAGTTCCAATTGTTGAAACTGAGTGTTCCAATGGAAAGATCTCGAAAAATTAGGTTAATTAAAAAAAAACAGCTTCTAGATAAAGAAGTTATGGCTTTTTGAAGAAACGTTGTTGAAAATGCCAACGAAATGCGTGAATGTGCGGAAGTAAATGATAATGCTATATTTAAAAAACAAACCCCTCCCCCCCCTCCCGCCTTTCCAAACATAAACTTATTAGCTCACTTTAAAAAAAATTATGTCACCCACATTTATAAATAAGTGAAAGTCACTTTTACAATGGTACTTTATAAGCTACCCACTAAATTGTAACTTAAATAAAAGACAGAGAAACTTTAGAATTGTAAGTGACTCACTTTTTATAATGGGTGAAAACACTTTTACATAAAGCAACTTTAAAACTTAAGCTACATGTGATTTTTGAAAAGGTAACTCAACAAAAAGAAAGACTTGAGCTCAAGACCTCTATTCTCATAAAGTAACTTTGAACATAGTGAGCGAGTGTAGAAGGTTAGTAATTTTTGGAAAAGAATGGTATTTTTTTTTTTTTTTTTTTTTTTTTTACAGTCACTGAAGATTTTGGGTGCGTTCTTACTTGAAAATACTCTTTTTGCCTACAAAACAAAAAACCACACAACCCAACACGGACATACCAATAAAAACAACCCTTATGGCTTGAAGTTAGCTTTCGCTAGAACCTAAATATGTTCCTTAATGTTTCTGATTTCCGAGATCACACTAAGGCATGACAAAAAATAGCATACGTATGAGAAAAATCCTTTCTTTCTGTTTCTGATTTGCCGAGATCACACAGAGTCGCAAGGCCAAGAGAATACGCAGAAATGAAAGGTATAGATCCAGTAATTAAAAAAAAACACAGTGCTAAATAAACCGAACTAAACATAGAGATGAATAACTAAAACTGCAAATAAAAACTCTATACCTCCATATCTTAAAAATGACGTAGCTAGGGCTACTAGAAACCTTTTCACGTGAAAGGAAAGGGGTTCCTCACTACAACAGATGCTCCTAACACAATAGAGAAGTCCTCTCGGCCTGAAAGTGGTCAAAAACAATAAATCTAAGACATGACAATAAGATGCAGTTGTACCAGCTTCAGATTTGGATCACCAACGGATCCAGCCCTCAAATAGCTCTAATACCATGTAGGAATTTACAGGGTAAGTTCCTCAGATGGAACACCAAAGGACACCACTCACAAACAAATCAAAGACGAATACACCAATATTCTTAACGTGGTTAAAACCCTCAGAGAGGGAAACAGTGCACATCTTGAGCCAACGCAACCACTTCAAGATATCTACTAATAAAAGAATTAAAATTTACATAAGCTTCTTTCATGAAAAAGCACCCTACAAATGACCCTCCATGCTCTTTAAATAGAGATCATGTACCAAGCGGATGTTAAGCCATGGATGAAGTGTCTGTAATATTGATGAGAGAATAAACAGTTGGATCACTTCATGTCTAGAATATATCATGACCATCGCATTATAAGTTACAAAAGTACATAGTAAAACACACTTTACCTAACTCTACACTATACCAAGTTATAATTAACTATTTCCTATGTGTTAGAATATCCTAACATATACCAAATGTTAGAAAATAAATTAACATGAGCAATGAAATACACAGAATATTATGGGAACAAAATTACAAAAATGCATAAAACAAGAGACACAGATATATGTGGTTCACCTAATTTGGACTACTTCCACATAGAAACAGCCAATCCTTCCCTTTTTCTTATCCAACAAAATGAAGAGATACAACCTACATCAAATGCGTTGTAATTTCCTCATTGTTCTCACATAGTCTCCTCTCTCTTTCTCGCTTAGAATAATACTACCCAACCACAACACAATTCCCTCATATACACCGAAGGTTGCCTTCTATGAAAAACCCAAAATTAACATAACTTCTACCATTAGATAATTTGTCTAATGAACGACCCAAATTGACTATCGAATTATATTATTTCACAAGGAAAATTTTCATCTATTTTTAGCTTCGAGGACCCTACCCCCAAACCCCTGCTAGGGGGGAACTCCAAACATGCAAATTCCCCCCTAAACCCCCCTAACCAACAATACTAGGGGGACACGCCCCCATCCACACACCCCCATCAAGGATCAGAGTCCAAATGCAACTGAAACAAGAACTCTGAATTAGGAAGACAATTAGGTTCCACATCCAACAATGTCCAGCATTCCACACCTGCGGTCTATACCTTCGAGCCCTCCAACCTCACCTTATCCATTTGGAATGCTCTTGTAACTTGTAAAAATAAAGAACAAATCTCATCCTGCCACCTAAAAGAAACCACAAGAAATCTTCCTTTTCCCTATTCATGCTTTAATACAATCGTCAATTGATTCTTCTCTTTCTCTACTACAATATGGTCTATTGTTGTGACTTGGCCCTATTTCTCTAGATATGTTCCAAAGAAGCTAAAAATAGCAGTAAGGCAAGCACCAAAATTCAGCCCTACTACCTCAAATAATCAATCTTTTCACAAAGAATTTTCTTAAAGATACCCCAAAGATCTACCTTGCCCTCTCCATAGGTGTGGATACCTTGTACCCACACTATACCTCTTTCCTTACTTTCTTAACAATTCGACAGTTTACCAGACTACTACTTCTTAGCTCATCATTGTCACAACTTTCTTATCCTTTTTCTCAGCTCATATCTATGTCATGTTAGCAGTGTTCCCTCAAATCAGATCACTCTTTCCTCAACTCGGCCTCAACTCGACTTGGGACTCTTTCTTGAACTCAGCCTTGGCACATATTTGTGGTCCATCGCAAACCTTATCTTCATCGTCAAGTTGCTTTCCTTCAAATGAGCCACATGTGTGTTATTTATGCCAAAGAAGTTGGGGGTCAAGGGCTTCAAATTGTCTACTCGTTGAGTCAGGTAGGATATTAAATATATAAATGAATATCTTCAAAAATTAATTTCTCCTCAACCATGAGGAGTTAGAAGGTGTGCCACATAACATTGGACAGGTCTTGAAATATGTTATTTTTCTATGAACTTTATCATTCATTTCGATAGCCTTTGACATCACAAAAAACCATTTTCAACAATCTCCCCACTTATTACTGATTTTGATACTTTGATATATCCTACTTCTAGCAATTTCTCCCCCCTATCTACATTCTCTCCATAAGTGTTGTTAGTTTCTCCCCCTGTTTATATTCCCTCCCCCTTTTACATCCATAGCTAAGGGTTCCCCCTTAAGTTTGTGCTTCCCACATATATTTGAATCAAGCAAGTCATTTTGAGAACCAATTTCAATATCATAGGAACCCAACAACATGAGGTATAGTGTCACACCTAATGCTACAACATTCCACAACCTTGAAAATCTGCAATCACTATTGAAAAAATAAACAAGAGAAGTATGCCCAATCACCTCCACTAATGCCTCTCCTCGGCACCCATAACATTCTTTTACTTCTTCCATTTTTAAAAACGAGGCATAAAATTTTGCATCATGGAATTTGGTAGGGGAGAAATTTCATTTACTTCTGAATTGTCATTTTCATCATCTAAGAAACCCTTGACAGTAGGATCCCTTGACTTCGACAACGATAACAAGAGCTTAGATTCCCTTCTAGACTTTATGTTCCTAGATCCCTGATAATCTCTTTAAATTGACTAGACAACATGGGAGAACATCCTTTATCATATTATGTCAATTCATCCCCTTTGTAATTATGAGAAATCGAATTGATGATAATTGTACCTACTCTTTCGTCCTTGGGTTCTTCATCAATGCCTCCCACAATCTCAAAAACTTTGCATAGTTTCTCAATTGGCTCTATTTCATCAAACAATTTTCACAAGGGCTACTCTCCAATCCTCTAGATATTCGATCATTTGTGTGATTAGATCTATATATTCCTGGTTCATCCATTTTAATTAAACTCGATACTTGGGATTTAATAAAGTCATTTAACATAAACACACTTTCATGAAATCCTTTACCACCAGTTTCCAATGCACATACCACATTGTTTTCAATTTCTTGACCCTTTATAGATTCATCATGAGAAGTAGGAGGGAATTACTACATTTCGCATCACTCCCAATCCACACATTGTATCCATGTGTCCTATAAAAAATATTAATACATGTTGCACCTCTCCAAAGCTTCAATGTTGTATCATTGGAGCTTGTAGAAAATTCTCTAGAATGTAACTTCAAGATTCCCTAAATGGGTGCTTGATGAGCTTACCAGGATTCAATAATACCCCTTTCCTCCACATCCTCACAATGTAGTCTGTTGATGAAGACAAAATTTCACCTAGAACCTAATGCTTCATTCAATCATATGCCAAAGTTTGTAAGCATGCTTCTAAGAAAATATGGTCCAATGGTCAGGCTATATAAACGTCTCAAAGTTTAATGTCTACCAAAACATAAACTGAGTTTTCTCTCCAGTCTCCTTGTGTCTGGACTTTGGCCATTCAAGCATGTTTGTGTGATTTATTTCATGTAGATAATACTCATTACCTAACAAATATACATTCATTGCTTGTCTCAAATTCAATGCTTCATTATTTGTTTGGATTAAGAGAAGATGGATCACTACATTTCACTTAAAGCACTAGTTGGAACCCTACAATATCATTTGTATATGAATTGTTTTTCTCACTAGGACAAGGACCCCTGGTATTATTCTTGGTAAGAAGGGTTGGCATTTCCTGTATCACAAACTACCACAAATATTCTAGAAAGCAAGTTGTTTATTCATAGCAGAAAAATCGAAATGAGTGGACCAAAATGTTTATAACCCTCTTGTTTTCAGTACATCCGAGTACCTGAGATGGAAATGCAAAGGCCAAATGTATTTATTTATGTGCTATAAAATAATCATTTTCTGGAGCTTTCATCATTGTTGTTTATTTCCTCCATGTTGTTTACTCTTCAGCCAAATACCACTTGAATAATAAATGAAATGTGAATTTGATGTCCACGGAACTAGAAGTGACAAGTATGATCCTTAGCTACCACTGTAGAGTTGATTATACTGAAGGTATAATGACAATCACCTTAGACTTGAAGGTCCTTGACACAAGAGATAGGGGTCCTATAGAACATGTTTATAAGACCAAAATTAATATCCAATTTCCCATTATGATGGTAAAGAACATCACATTCCTTTTACTCCTCATCATTACACTGAAGTAAAAACTCTTAATTGTTCCATCACTTTGTGTCATCAATATTAAGTCAAACAGAATATCATATTGCATATTCTAGTCCTCCCATTCTTCAACTACCTCAAGAAATTCAACCTTGCATATATTTCAAGAAGCTTTCATCAATAATTTAGTGTTAATTTTCCATTGTTCTATGATGCTACAATTACTTCACCCTAATTCTTTTATTCAAGTAGAAATCTTTCAAAGCAACTTAATCTTCTAATGATCAATTGAAATTGTAGATATAACAATAAGTCCAATGAATAATAAGAGACACCAGGTTTGATCAAAGACCGAGTAAAAACCCCACAAGGAGGAAAACTCTTATCAAAACCCTTTCAAATTCTTCTTCATATTAGATTGTCATAAAATTGTTAGCAAATAGAGAGTACAATATTTCACTTCATCAATCACAAGCCCATCTAGCAAAACCAACCTTGCAATATCCATGAGATGAACCCAAAAACAATAATGTTCAGAATCAAAGTTCCAAGCTTGCGATCAATGATTAAGACCTACAGTCAACTCTTATCAAAACCCTAGGTCAAAGCCACATGAGGCTAGCAATCATGAGTGCAATGGTGACTCTCCGGCCTCATGGATAATCCTATATGTGTGCACCTACAAACAATATTTCCCTCTTCCAACCCTATAGCTACATACCAAAACCCTAACCACACGTGCAAGCTCAGACCCTGTAACTCTAGACCTGTATGAACCAAATTTGCGGACCAACCTCAATCTTGTGCGAGCCACTCCAAAGAAGAGGAGATAGAGAAGATGCAAGATGATCATGTCCAAATAAGGGTCACTTGGATTGTATTTATATGGTTCCAAGGGTGTCCAATTTATCTTTAAATTTGCCCAGAACTTTTGTGCACCTGTCGGTTTCCATATTAAAAATATATTTTTCTTGATCAAATTAAATACTTCCAATGGCTAGGAGGAGTCTTTCTTGATGAGGAAGGTTGTCCACAGGAGGGAATTTATCTTGGAGCTGCGAAATTAACACTCCCTCTCAACTAGGGAGAAATCAACAACTACAACATATGTCCCATCTCTAATATCTCATTATCATGAAATCAACTGTTATCACTACTCATATTTGCTCTATTGAACTCTCTTGAATCTAAAAGAAGAATTTGATATCCTAGGGGAACTCAATCTACCACCCTCTATCCAACGAGGAGCCGCTACTACCACCCAAAATCACTTCCAATAGGAAGCTAATGCTACCACCCGAGAATCATCTTCCAGCACGGAATCAATGCTACTACCTAGGAATCCTCAACCAGTGGGGAGCCAACGCCAGTACCTGGGAATCATCTTCCAGCAGGGAGCCAATGCTACAACCCCAAAATCCACAAAAAAATAGGAGGAATGCCACTTATCTAATGAGGTAAGGATCACACCTATCCCACTGCCTAACGATAATAGGAGGGATACCACTTACCATAAATGGTAAGGATTGCTCCTAGCTAAAGCAGCTAGCACCCATTAACTAGATGGGTGGGAAAGATATATGTCAACTATGGTATACCTGGCAGGGGGAGATACACACTTACCATGAGGTAAGGATTAGACACGCCCTAAGATGACAATAGGGGAGATATGCACTTACTGTGTGGTACAGATCATACGCACCTATTATCCATGACTTCCCTAAACCCTAGGAGCTCCTAGACTCAATTCCTCACCTTGGGATCTCAGATAGAGGGGAAGAGCTACTAAATGCGCTCGATCAGCCAAGACCCTTACTGAGGAGGGTCACATTATTCAGTCCATGCTACACTCAGAAGACCATCAACTTCCGTTTTGGCAAAACCTTAGTGAGTATATCTGCAATATGCCCATCAATCAAAATATGACAAAGCCTCACAACTCCTCTCTCCACCATGTGATATATATAATGATATATGAACTCAATATGCTTAGGCGTTTCATGAAACATGAGATTCTCTACCAATCAGATCCCTCTCTTGTTGTCAAATTATATTGCTATTGTATCCAGGACCTGCTCAAATAGATCTCCAAATAACTTCCTTAACCAAACTACCTCACAACTAGCCGTGCTAGTAGCAATACACACTACCTTGTCGTACTCAAAACCATAGATATTTTTTTTTGCTAATCCAAAATATCATGGAATATCTTAAGATGAAGTGACACTCTGATGTGCTCTTCTTGTCAATAATGTTTCCATCCTAGTCAGCATCGGTGTATCGATGTTGTCTCATATCTCCAAAAGCATATCTCAGACCAAGATCTTTCATCTGAAACTCAGAGGCCAACTCCCTCTTACACTCGACCATCAGACGCTCACTACGTGTCAAGAATAGATCGTTAATATATAAAACAAAAATCAAAGGCATGGCCTGGACCACTTTGAAGTAGAATTTGGGATTGACATTGCCTCTCATGAATCCAGGCATCACCAAATTACTATTAATACGAGCATACCATACCCTGGGGACTTTATTCTAGCTATATCATGCCTTCTTCAACCTGTAGACATGAGTCTTCCTGTCCTATACTTCAAATCCCTTGGGCTTCTCAACCATACTTCTTCTTGTACCATACCATGAAGAAATGTTATCTTTACATTCATCTGGTAAAGGGTCTATCTGTGACTAGCAGCAAGGGAAACAATTGATCTAAAGTGGGTGAAGCATGTAATGGGAGCAAACATGTCACCATATTCTTCTCCCTCTGTCTAGGACAAACTTCGAGCCATGAACCTTGCTTTGTACTTCTCAATGTTTCCATTTGCTTCATGTTTTACCTTATATAACGATTTTGAAGTTACAATGGACTTTCCCTTAGGTCTTGGTGTAATATCGCATACATCATTCTTCATAATCAATTCATATTCTTCGCCAATGGAATCCTTCCAACCTCGTCCTTTCCCAAACACTCCACTCTACTCTAGATGATCATCAGTCTTGATAGTGCTAGAGGGGAATCGTCCCCTCATCTTCTTTTCATTTCGGTGCCATAGCTCACTTTGATAATTAGTGTCATAGACCATTGCCAATAGAGGTCTCTTATTAACTTTATAGATATAAACTCTAGATCTCAATGTGAATGCATCCCTTATGCGGGATTCCCCAGACCATGTGAGGAATTTAGCTTTTATGCAGGTGTTGTAGTTATTGTGACCATACCTCCAAAAATCCCTGTAAACATAAAAAATTTGGACCCCCTACATCAAGCCTAAGCTTCGGCCCCGTTAGGCCCTTCCCGAAGTTTCGTTAGTGTCAGTAAATCCGAGGGAATTCCAAATTTTGGCCAAGTTAAAACAAGTCGCAAGTCCATGAGATAAGGCCAGGTTGCATAATCGCAACGCGACTATAGCATGTACCACAACCAAGACAACCCTTGCAACCTCCACGACCCATCAATCGCAAGGTTGCACTTTCAACCACTTATATTCCACGCGACCTCGCGACCAACCAACCTTCCAAGTCGCAAAGTCACAAAGTCAATGTAGTTACAGCCAGGAACGCTTGCGACCATGCAACCACGCTACTCGCAAGGTCGCAAGGTTGCAAGATCGCATTTCCTATTCAGGTCTTCTAACGCGACTACGCAACTATGCGACCCTAAGTCGCAACCAACCCTTGAGTCGCAAGGTTGCACTTTACCCCCTCATGACCCTCACAACCTCCACATGTGCGATGATTTTATAAATAGGAGGGCACCCTGGTCGCATTTTACAGAGCTCTGTTGGTTGGACCAGAAGGCATAAATCCCTCCGCCGACTTCGCGCACGCGTCCGACTCCAGTAAGTAATGGTCACCCCTCCTGCAATGATTATTTTCTTCCAAATGGCATAAGCTACATCCCTTGACCTCCGACTCACCTCCTGCCCTAAGGTTTAGCTCTTTACCTAGCTCTCCTCCCTTGTTGTGCCCCATAAATCACCCTGGCCTTCCCCTACTCTTTCACTCTTCCTTACACCTAATCCTCCTAGTTAGATCAAGAAATTGAAGTCTTACCTTTTTGAAAGTGACCTAGGTCCCCCTAAGTCGTCTCAAGGCCTCCTTTGGGATAATCTAAACCTTAGTCGCACGCCCCATGGCTGCGATATCTTTCCTGCCACGACTATGCAGCTCCACAACCTCGCGACTTCCCTTTCCCGCAACTCTATGACTTCATGAATTCCCTTTCCCGCGATTCTGTGACCTTGCAGCGCCTCTTTCCCCGCAACCTCCCACCATTACGACCCACAATCTGTCCCTTCACATCTCGACCTCACAGTCGCACCTAACATGTGGCCTCGGTCGCATGATCGCATCAGATACCTTGCGACTCCCTCATTCTCGTGACCTCCCTTTCACTAGCTAGTTTTCTTTTGGTATTTTCAATTTATGGTTATGCCCTCTCTCTCATCATGGGATTGCATTTTTGACATTCCAGGTGATGTTGAGCTCGAGTGCATATCCATTTCCTCTTTTGAAGACGAGATGGGTCATCCAACTACTATAACAACTCAAGGTGCATCGAGATGCAGGACATGGGAAACAGATCCAGACGAACAGCCGCCTATTTTCGCAGATACAACGTGCAATATAGGAAAGACCACCAGGCTCTCCTGGTATGAGATCTACGAAGAATTCACTAAGAGGGATATCTCAGAGACACAAGAGGACTTTCACGTATATATCAACATCAAAAAGTCAAGGTTACATAAAGTGGCAGCTCATCCACCAATATTCCCATGCGCTGAAGTCATCGAATGTGTTTTACAGTGCACAAGCACAGAATATTAGATGATTAGGGGTCATGATGGGGTGCCTATACCTACTATTGCTTCCTCGAATATCAGCGCCTACTATAAATTGCCTGAAAAGCAGCAGATTTTTAACACCAAGTGGCTCATTGGGTTCACTACCCCAACGAAAGACATCTTGAGGAATTGGTGGCAAGAACCTGCGAAGTTCCGGGTCAGGACAGATCAGGCATACAAGACCGAAGGGCTATGTAGGGTGTATCAGTTAATCACTGCAATGATGTGTCGACCATATGGCAAGGCAAACTGCGATGTGTTTTATGGCATGTGAGTTCCACTAATGTATGCCATTGCCACTCAGTGAACTATTTTCAATTGGGCAAGCATCTTGTCATCATCTTTGAGAACCAACATAGCCATCGCTCAGAGCCCAGCTCCTGAACAACCCCCAAAATTTTATGTCTTCATACCTCCTTGACACTGTTTGTTCAAGGTGCCACTTCGAACACTGGAGCTACAATTGGGACTCAACAACCCCCCCACCTGTTCATTGCCACTACAACATTTTCTGGGACACAGCTTATAGAGCCATGTTGGATATAATATCTAAAACATTTATCATCCCATTATACCAATTGTTGTTCGGGGAAGATCCACCTTGCATGTCCCAAAGAGCCATCAGGACCGTGGTTAAAGTAGCTCACTGGTTCCCTATCGATGAGGGAACAGTAGTCAGGGTGTTTGGTACTCACAGACCATCGCACTCTCTACCCAGGTTCACCACAGATAGGACTCTTCTAGAACAAGTCTGCCACCAGATCACACATGTTTTCTTGAAAGTGTTGCACAAAGGTAAGAAGAAACCTTGGCCGCCTTTTCCTCTTACTATTGGGGCATACATAGTAGAAAACTTCAAGCAGGTGGAAGCAAATGCTGAAGAACTCAAGGGGAGTCATTTCGTGACCCTCGATTACAAGAACGTATGACCTCGAAAAGATCGTAGTTGCCCACTGTAAGAATGAAAAATTGAGTTGGTCTTACACCCACAGTACGAAGGACCTAGAGGACGGAATTAGGAACTGGTATAACTCCACAAGGGAGATTAGCCCCGTTGAGAAACAAGCCATAGAAGATGAAATCCTTGATGATTTCCAGGATGATGAAAACCTCGGAGAAATAACACCGAAGAGAGCTGAAACATCAAGGAAAGGAAAAGGAAAACAAGTGGAAGATCCTCTAAGCGACAACGAGGAAGAAGAAATTACAATCATACAAAGAAACGCCAAACTGGAAAGAAAGAAACGAGAACTAAAGAGACAGAGAGAACTAGAAAGCAAGCAATCGCAGGAACTCGACACTCAAAGCCACGTCGAGATAGAGAGGAAAAGGCAAGAAGACGAGGAAAGGAGATAAGAAGAGGAAAAGGAAGGTCAAGATGAGGAAGAGAAAAAAAGGGAAGAAGAGGCTGAAAAGCAGAGACGAGCAGAAGAAGTTGCGAAGAAAAAACAAGATGAACAACAAAGGTTAGAATAGGAACTGAAGAACATGGAGGAAGAGCTAGAAAGGCAACATGCACTAGCAGAAAGGGAAAAGAGACAACAGGAAGAGGAGATTAGGGTAAACAAGTTGAAGGAAACGGTATCGGTTGAACAAGGAGAGACGAGCAGGGTGGTCGATCCAAGCCGAGGATAGAGTGAGCTTCCTACTTTGGACGTACCTCCCATTCCTCCCCACTTGCGGTCACCTACCCCTCCTAGGACTAGGCATCACAGAAGATCAGGAGGAAGAGGTTCTAGATCTGACTAAGATCACATTTGATGAAGTGAACCACAAGATTATGCAGGAGAGGAAGAGATCTTGCAGCAAAAACCCAGCTGACCCATTTTCAGTCACTACGACAACAGACATCGTACCAAATATCATGTCAAACCCACTAATGATTACCTCTGCCAATACAACATTCATAACTGCCACCAAACACAACATAGCCCGGATGAGTAGACAAATTGTAGATTTTCAAAACAAGTTACAAGCATCCGAGCAAAGGGCCAGTGTAGCGGAACAAGGGAAGAGGACTTGTTGGAGGAAATCGTGACACTCCGCTTGCTACATACAAGATTAACTGATTTCCAAACAATAGTCGCATCAAAAACAGAAATCCTGGGAGGGACTATGGTTATAGTTTATGAGGAAATGGAAAAATTGCACCAGAATATAGCTCCCGTAGTGGCTATTCAGACTCACTCAAAGAAAAGGGTTGCCATGCTCAAAGAGGCCATGACCGCCCTAGATAAAATACATGAGTGTTCTGAAAAGTACCCCAAAGCTCCGGCAATAGTACACAGGAAAGATTGGATTGCTATGCAAAATACCAGAGTCCAACTTCGTACCAACATGCGGTCTAGAGATAAATTGGTCAAAGATGCAGAAAGGGTATTGGCTTCCTACAGGGAATTGTTCAGCAGTCTGGAGTCAATGATCCAATTGCAAGAAGTCCCCTTCTATAGGAGAAATTGGACAGGCCAGGAACCAGGAGGATATCACCAATGAGGTGCGAGCATTCGTAGCAACATATAGGCAAGTTTCCCGCACAGGAGATATGCCGGTCTCAACAGAAAATATCAAGCATTACATTGTCGAACTAGTAAGGCTTTACACCAAGTTGGGCACCCTGAATAATCATATACATGCCAAGCGAAATACTCTTATACAGACGCGTTGGAATGCTTACATAGACATGATGAAGGTCAGACACCAATCTCCCCCATCGCGGAAGAATATAACATATGGCGTACTTACCTAACCGAAAAGCTCGGGCTCAACATCTCGAAACTCGCCATCTACATCTTAGTCAACTAGGATGATAAACATTTCCCTTTTTGTTTGTGTTTGTGCTATAGTAGCACGAAATACTCTATGAACACGAGAGGTCATATAGAATGCTAAGAGTCATGTGGTTACCGAAAGGTCACTTGGAAGTCCAAGAGTCAAGAGTAGACCAAATGTCTCTCTCATCCTATAAATGTAACTTCATGTCTCATTTGAAAGGACTTTTTTTTTAGCGAAGTATTTTTGGATAATAATAGACACAATGCTTAAGAAATGTGTGGTTCTTCTAGTCAATGCAAGAGTTAATTGTACATTTTCACTACTGAATGCTTAAAATATCTATGTGTTGGTACCATGAGTATTTTCTACACTTGATGGATTGAATGTTCCCGAAAGCTTCTTGATGTGCAGTCGCTCCACATGCTATTCAATACACCAAATCTGGTTTTGCTACGTATGAATGGTATTTGGTTTATTTCACTCTATACGCATGCTAATGAACTATTTCTTTAGGTGTTAGTATAATCTCTCTTTTGACTACACAGTTTTGTATGTTGGTAAATGGTTGATTATTGTGAACTAATTTTATAATCGTTAAGCAGTATCTATTTAATTTGCACAAGTCTTGTTTGAAGTCCTACTAATAGTAACTTTACATGACATAGGATACTTGTTAGTTATTCTCTTGTGTTTCTTAAAACTCACACTTCCTACTAAGTTCATATCACACCTCTATCCAAAGCTAGCTCTGCAAAACTCAGCGGCAGTCGAGCCCACATACCGGAAGGGATCTCCAATGCACTCGATGCAGGCTCTACTTGGGAACCTACACCAGAGAGATCCCCTTGACTATTGGTGATAAATTCCAACACATCAACAAAAGGCTACTCTCATAACTTTATCTTCCAGAGAAGAAATAGATACCAAGTTCTTCTTTAATTCCAAAACATACATTACACCATGAAGAAGTATGGATTCCCATAGTACAAATCAATTTTGACAAAACCAAAGCCCTTTACTGGATATATATGGTTCTCCCCAAGAATAATCTTCAAACTCATCTCCCTCTCAACCATATTTGAGAGGACTTCCCTATATCTTGAGAAATGTCTAGAAGCCCCACTATCTACCAAACAACTACTATAAGAATTTGGGGAAGACGAACTAGAAATAGCGAAAATAAGAATGTATTCAGATTGAATTGCAACTACATTACTTTCATGCCTAGAGTTCCTTGACTTCTTTTGAGCATGAGAACTTTATTCACGATCATCCAAAGTATCGCTTCTTCTATCTCACCTTCTTCTATCATCACTTCTTCTTCTATCATTGTTGCTTCTTTTATTATTGCTTCTTCTTTTATCATCGCACTTATTGTTGTTGTAGCTTCGGTTGAATCTTGGAGCATTTCTCTTTCTTGGAAAATCTCAGGCATAGTGACCATGCTTGTGGAAATTGTAGCATTCAATATCCATTAATATTCTATTATAGTCCTTTGATTCAGGAGGAGGCATTCTAGAACCAGATGGACTTTTTCTTTCCTTTCTCTTCTTGTCTTGTAACAAATGTCCAGGGATCTCCTTCTTCATGCTTTTGGATTCTTCCTCTCTCTATCATTTAGGTCTCCTCCTGAGTACATTTACCAACAAGCTCATCAAATGTCGAGAATACATTATTGTTTCTTAGAGTAGTAATGAAGGTTTCCCAAAAGGGAGGAAGGCCTCAAAGAGTGATCAATACAAATTATCTATCATATACCTACCCACCTATAGCTTGCAATTGACCCCTTAAACAATATGTCGTCATGATATAGTATTGGACATATTGTCCCTTGTTCATCTTTATATCATTTGAGTTGAGCTTTCAAAGAGAGGATGTGATTCAAGGTGTTGACCTCATACATCCTAATCAACTTGTCATGCATATCTTAGGTACCTTTAAGTTACCAACATAAACAAGCAAATGGTCTTGTAAACCATGAATGATAATTTTCTTATCTTTTAGATCACCTTTCCTGTACCTAGATTTTATAGCAATAGAAGCATTTGATAGAGGCTCTAGTACCATTTTTTGCACATACTCTAAAACATTGATGTCATCTAGTATAAATTCCAACCTAATCTTCCAAGCAATAAAGTTAGAGGAGCCACCCATCTTCTCATTATCCTCGAAGTAAGACGAAGACATCTTGACCAAACAAATAGGTTCCTTCAACTTATTCCAATAATTATTGCACTTGACTCTTGTCTCCTTAGGCTTCTCTTCACCTTAGCTTTGATACCATGTCAATTTTCCATTATTCTATCCTATTACAATTAATTTATCCCAATTCTTACCTTTAATTAGAAATCTTTCAAAAAAAAAAATATTCCAATGATCAATAGCAATTGTAGATATAATAGTAAATGCAATGAAAAAATATAGACAAATAAGAGACACTAGGTTTGGTCAAAGGCCAAGAAAAAACCCCACAAGGGGGGAAAACTTTTCAAGTTGTTCTTCTTATTAGATAGTCATAAAATGTTTAACAAAGAGAGGGAAATCTTCCACTTCATCAATCACAAGGCTATCCAATGAAACCAACCTCACAATATCCAATAAATGAACCCAACAACAATATTGATCAAAATAAAAGTTCCAAGGCTACGATCAATGATCAAGCTTTGCGGTCAACCGTTATGAAGCCCTAAGTCACAGTCGCATGGAGATATCAATCAAGAGTTCAGCGGCATCTCTTTCGACACACGAAAAAAATCTAGTATGCTTGTGGTTACAACAAAGATTTTCATATCTCAACCCCGTGGCTATATATCAAAACCCTGATCCACACGTACAAGCTCAAACCCTGCAACTTCGGACCTATATGAACCAAATTTGAGAACCAAACTCTGACATGTGCAAGCCAATCCAAAGAAGAAAGAAGATTCTAGATGATCATGTCCAAATGAAGGTCACTTGACTTTAATTTATATGCTTCCAAGGGTTCCAATTTCTCTTTATAGTCGACCTGCATTTTTGTGCACATGTGGGTTTCCATATTAAAAATATATTTTTCCTTCATTAAATTAAATTCGTCCAAGGGCTAGCAGGGGTCATTTTTCATGATGAATGTTGCCAAAAGGATGGAATTTGTCCCCGAGTTTCCAAATTAACACTCCCTCTGAGCTAGGTAGAAATTACCCACTATAACATATGTCCCATCCCAAATATCTCATCATCAAGAAATCAACTATCATCATTACTCATCTATGCTCTGTAGAACACTCTTGAATCTAAAAGAAGAAGAATTTGGCATCATTGGGGAGCTCAAGCTACTGCTCTCCATCCATCGGAGAGCCACTGCCACCACTTAGGATCATTGCTAGCTAGGAGATAATGCTACCACCAGGGAATCATCTGGCAGCATGGACCTAATGATACTACCCGACAATCATCTGCTAGTAGGGAGCCAATGCTACTACCTAGGAATCATCTGCCAGCGGGAAGCCAGTGCTATGACCCGGGAATCCACAGACAATAGGAGGGATGCCACTTACCTAATGATGTAAGGATTGTGCCAATCCCACTATCTGGTAATAATAGGAGGGATACAATTTACCATAAATGTTAAGAATCACGCCTATCCTATTATCTGTTGATATTCTAACATGACCCTAAAGAGTCAAGTGATAGAACACCTGCATCTCTAACTTGAGCAGGACGCCACTTACCATAAATGATAAGGATCCTGCCTAACTCAAGTAGCTAGAACCCTTGGGCTAGATGGGTGGGAAAGAAAGATACCAAATGTGGTATACTTGACAGGGAGATGAACACACTTAACGTGAGGTATGGATCATACACACCTATTGTCCACGAGTTCCCTCAACTGTAGTATTAAAGGTAGGAATATCGTGTGGGCATCGATGAAAAGGGCCATTCATCTCTTCCGCTCAATTTCTAACCATGGGAACTCAGACAGGGAGGGAACAGCTAGTTGAGTGTCCTCAGTAAGTCGGGACCATCACCAAGGAGGGTCACATCCATTAGTCCAAGCTGCTCTCTGAATACCAAGAACTTGCCTTTCAGCAAAGCCTTAGTGACCATGTCTGCAATCTGCTCATCAATCAAAATATGATGAAGTCTCACAGATTCTCTCTGCACCATGTCACATATATATTGATATATGTGACATATATGCTTGGACTTTCATGAAACACAAGATTCTCTCCAATTCAGATCCCACTCTTGTTGTCACAATATATCATTGTTGTATACACGGCCTGCTAAAAAGACTCTCCAAAGAGCTTACTTAAATAGACAACTTCACAGCTAGTTGTGGTAGTAGCTATATACTTGGCCTCTACCATACTCAAAGCCATAGACTTATGTTCCCTGATCATCCAAATTATCATATCAGATCCAAAGCTAAAGCAACACCCAGATGTGCTCTTGCTGTCAATAATGTTTCCAGCCCAGTCAGCGTCGATGTATCTATGCAGTGTCGTATCTCTAGAAGTATATCTCAAACCAATATCTTTCATCTCAAACTTAGAGGCCAACTCCTCTTACACTCGATCATTAGAGACTCACTACTTGTCAATAATAGACCATCAATATATAAAACAAAAATCAAAGCCATATCTTGGACCACTTTGAAGTAGAAGTTGGGATCAATGTTGCTTCCCGTGAATCCAAGAATCACCAGCTAACTATTAATAAGAGCATACCATAATTTGGGGTGCTTACTTCAAGCTATATGATGTCTTCTTCAACTTGTAAACATGAGTCTTCTTGTCATGTACCTCAAATCCCTAAGGCTACTCAACATATACTTCTTATAGCATACCATAAAGAAGTGTCATCTTTACATCCATTTGGTGAAAGGTCCATCCCTGACTAATAGCTAGGGAAACAATCGATCTAATGTGGGTGAAGTGTGCAAATGGAGAAAACATGTCATCATAGTCTTCTCCCTCTGTCTAGGAGAAACTTCGGGCCACAAACCTTGCTCTGCACTTCTCAATGTTTCCATTCATTACTTGCTTTATCTTATATAGCCACTTTAAAGCTACAACAAACTTTCCCTTGGGTCTTGGAACAATATCACATACATCATTCTTCATAATCGATTCATATTCTTTAGGCATGGAATCCTTCCAAATTTGTCCTTTCATGGCAACTCCATTATACTTGGGATTATCATCAACCTTGATCTTGTTGAAAGGGAATGGTCCTCTCGTCTTCTTTTCATTTCGGTGCCATGGCTCGCTTTGATAATTAGTATCATGGACCATTCCCTATAGAGGTCTCGAATTAATTCTTGTAACAGCCATGGGTTAAAAGTTCATGTAATAAAGTTATAAAGGAAAAATACGACCAAGGTCAAGGGATGCTTATTCCAAGTTGAATGTTGTGCAAAATATTCCAGTGGTCATCATTTCTTGTGTTTATAAATATGGGGAAATTGGAAAAGATAATGGCAAAGGCTTTGAAAAGGGAAAAATGAAGAAATTAGAGGCATCAATATTAAAAAGACATTAGCACATCAGTTGGTAGCCTTTTGTCAATTTAGTTTTGGAGTTAGTCTCATAGAGGAGAAGAGCACCAAGAGGATACGAAAAGAAACCAAGAAAAGAAAGGACAAGGAAAGCAAAGGAAGGACAAGTAAAGCAAACGGAAACAAGGATCAAGCAAGGAAAGGTCATATCAAACAACTTCAACAAGAATACTTACAAGTAATATATGGTGTGTATGGTTTCCTAGTTGGTTTTGGATTCCATGGCATATGCATGTGTGTATTTTGGTGTCTCTTTTGTCTGTGGCATGGATTTTGCCAAATTTTGATAGTGGTTTCAACATTACCTTTCTATTTCCGGATAGCCACGGTGTGATAAGATTCTTTCTCGGCTGAGCTTTGGATTATCATAGGGTTTTGGATCTGAGTGAGGTGGTCTCAAGAAAATCCCAAGGATACCGGATGGAGATGGTTTTCTATGGGAAACCCTTAACAAGCGGGTGGGGACAGGAAAATCCCTCAAGGGATGGTGAAGGAATTCTTTCTTTTGATGGGTACATGTACTTGTTATTATGTGGCTTTAATGTTTGTTCTCTTATTTTATTTATCTGGTTATACGTTGGTTATAAGCATAGTTAATTGAAAAATCTAAGTATGGCTCTTAACACATTTCTATTACTGAATGTCTGAATAATGAATGCAAGACCTAATTGGTGTTATGACAAATATTATGAGAAGGCATTTTTCGTTCTTGTTTATTCTCAAATAAGTTTTCATTTCTTTATGTTCAAATTTTCATTTATCACATGTAGGTACTATGTTCACCATGTGTTTGACGGAATGTCAGTCCCCACTGGGAGAGGTCAAGTCAAGTCCTAGTTCAAGTTTTGGTTCATAAGATTTGCTTCTATATCATTTATCATTTCTCGAAGTTCCACTGAGTTCTCGAAAAAGGTATGAGTCCTGAGCCTAAAAAAGTGGCTTAGAATTCCAAGTTGTTGGCACAGAATTAACTAGCAAAATATACAGTCGCATGGAGGCAGGCTCATCAGTTTGACTGGAGGGCTACAATCGCCTGCATGCCCTGGAAAGGGAGCAACTAAGGCTCTAGATCAGTGAAAAATAGAGTCAGCTCAAGGGTTGGACACCTAGAGAGGTTGTGTAACTCCTGGAGGTCCTATAACACCCGAGGAACATCAATAAAGCCTTAAATTTTTTAATCCATTTCCTTAAGGTCACATAGGAGGTTGAGTCTTATCATTGTAACCCTCAGCTCATGTTTACCCTTAGCTCAACTCTATATCCCATTATGAATGCATCCCTCATGCAGGATTACCTAGACCATGTGAGGAATTTACCTTTTATGAAGGCTACTGCCATATCTTTGTCTTCCAAAGAAAAAATAGATACCAATTTCTTCTTTAATTCCATAACATATATTACATTATGAGGAAGGATGCATTCCTCATAGCACAAATCAATTTTGACAAAACCAAAGCTCTTCAATTGATATACAGTGTTGTCCCCAAGTATAATCTTGAAACTCGTCTCCCTCAACCAGATTTGAGAGGACTTCCTTATATCCAAAGAAGTGTCTAGAAGCCCCACTATCTACCAGCCAGCTATCACACGAATCTGAAGGAGAAGAACTTGGAAATAATAATATATCCAAACTAACTTATAGCTACATTACTTTCATACCTAGAGTTCCTTTACTTCTTTTGAGGATGACGACTTTCTTCACGATCATCTGGACTATCGCTTCGCCCTATTCTATCATATTTCCTTCTTCTGTCATCGCTTCTTCTTTTATTATGGCTTCTTCTCCTATCATTGCACCTGTTATTGTAGCTTTAGTTGGATCTTGGAGCATCTCTCTTTCTCAGACAATCTCAATCATATTGATCATCTAGAGTATCGCTTCACCTTCTATAATCCCTCCTATCATTGCACCTGTTGTTGTTGTAGCTTCAGTTGGACCTTGGAGCATCTCTCTTTCTTGGACACTCTCGGGCATAATGATCATGCTTGTGGAAATTGTAGCATTCAATATCCCTTAATCTTCTATTAGAGTCCTTTGATTCAGGAGGAGGCCTTCTTGAACCAGATGGGCTTTCTCTTCCTTTTCTCTTCTTGTCTTGAGTAACAAATGCCAAGCGTTCTCCCTCTTTAGGCATTTGAATTATTCCTCCACTTATCATCCTAGCCTCCTTTTAAATACATTTACCAACAAGATAATCAAATGTTGGGAATATATTATCATTTCTTAGAGTAGTAATGAAGGTTTCCCAAACATGAGGAAGGCCTCGAAGAGTGATGAATAGAAATTCTTTATTAGATACCTACTCAACTACAACTTGCAGTTGATCCCTTAAATGAGGTACCCTCATGATATCAGATTGCACAGATTCTCCTTTTTTCATCTTAATCTCTTCGAGTTGATCTTTCCAAGATAGGATGAGATTCAAGTTGCTTATCTCATATATCCTGACCAGCTTGTCATACATATCCTTAGATGCGTTTAAATTACTAACATAAACAAGCAAATGATTTGTAAACCATGAATGATAATTTTCTTAGCTTTGAGATCACCTTTCTTGTACCTAGATTTTATAGTAGTAGAAGCATTTGTTGGAGGCTCGGGTACCTTCCCTTGCACATACTCCAAAACATCATTGTCATCCAGTGTAACTCCCAACCTGATCTTCCAAGTAGCGAAGTTAGATGAGTCACCCAACTTCTCATTATCCTTGAAGTAAGAGGAAGACATCTTGACCAAATCAAATAGCCTTCTTCAACATCTTTCAAGAATGATTGCACTCGACTCTTGTCTCCTTCGGCTTCTCTTTACCTTTTCTCTAATACCATGTTAATTTTCCACTACTTTATGTTGTCAAAATTACTTTAGCCTAATTCTTATATTTAATTAGCAATGTTTTAAAACAATTTAATATTCCAATGATCAATACAAATTGTAGATAGAACAATAAATTCAATTAATAATGACAAACAAATAAGTGATACCAAATTTAGTCAAAGACCTAGGAAAAACCCACAAGGGAGAAAAACATTTTTAAATTATTTTTCTTATTAGATTGCCATAAAATGTTTATCAAAGATAGTACAATGTTCCCCTTCATCAATCACAAGACTCCAACAAAACCAACCTTACAATATCCAAGAGATGAATCCAACAACAATATTGATCAAAATCAAAGTTCCAATCTCACGATCAATGATTAACATCTACGATAAATTGTTATTAAAACCCTAGGTCACAACCACATAGAGCTAGCAATCATGAGTGTGACGACAACTCTCTAGTCGCACGAAGAATCATGTATCCATGCGGCTACAACTGATATTTCCATGTTCCAAACCTATGGTGACAGATCAAAAACCTAATCCACATGTGCGAGCTCGGACGCTGCAATTTCAGACCTGTACAAAGCAATTTCATGAACCAACCTCAGACCTGTGCCATCCAATCCAAAGAAGAGAGAAAAATAAGATTTTTGATGATCATGTCCAAATGAAGGCCACTTAACTTGTATTTATATGCTTCCGAGGGTGTCCAATTTATCTTTAATGTCCGCCTGAAATTTTGTGCCCATGTGGGTTTCCATGTTAAATATATATTTCTCCCTTACCAAATTATATTTTCCGAGTGCCACAAAGGGTCTTCTTGATGAGGAAGATTGTCCAAAGGAGGGAATTTGTCCCTGAGCTTCCAAACTAACATTTAGACATGTTCCTTGAGCATTTAGATTCATCTTTGGCTCTTCTTTTTTTCTTCTCCACACTTTGATCTATTTTTCTTTATGCCTAGTGAAAATATCTTTTCTCTAGTTTGTTTAGGAGACCATCGCATGTTTCTTTCAAATTTGTGGCATTTGTAGCATTATGTACTATACTAGAACATGGGAGCGAGTGAGTCATGATTTCTATTAATGTAGTCATTAGAATTTTCAATTTGTGTTCCTACAATATTGCTTACAGAGTTTGATAAGGGCCTCTTTCACTTGCATAATCATTCCTTGCATAGGATCTAAAATCCCTTACTTTATGTCCAAAATTTGTACATGAAAAGCAATGACAAAGAAATATGATTTCATATATGGATGAGCAAGATTTCCTTGATGTAGTTCTTCTGAAGTTGTTCTTCTTCGAGAAGATACACTTCATTGTTGGTCCTTGCCTCTAATTATATTATTGCCTTTGGATCCCTTGATGTTATCAGCATGGCTTCTTAGTGTAAAAAATTCATTATGATTTATTTCCTTTCTTCCACTATGAACAAGCCATTGAAAAACATTATCATAACCTTCAGGGTTTTACTCAATTTTACTTTATGGTGATTTAAGGTAGGCATCTTCTCTATATGAAGTCTCACCCAGATAACCAAGCCCTGTTTCATCGTATCGTGATCTTTGACTGCTGAGAATATCATCCACAATTTAAGAACTTTTCATGTTCTTGTTGAGCTTGTCTACAACATTCCTTAACAAGACAATCTTTGCTTCAAGTTTCTCACAATTTTCTTCTTTTTCTTTCAGTTGGATTTTCATCATTTCTTCTATTCTCTTTGCTTCTTCTAATTAAATTTGTACAGATACGAAATGTTCAAAAACTCACTCTCTCTCTGTTTTTTATCAACTTCTTCTTCTAGCTTCTCGTAATCGTCAACCCTTTCCTTTAGCTCACTTGACAACATGTCTCCTCTCTCTTATGCTTCCTTTGCTTTAAATCTCAGAGGAAAACTTCTATTTCATCAATGTTATGACTTTTCTCTTCAAGGATTTACAACTTCTCCTTAAGCTTTATATTATCTTTTCTAAGCCCGACTATTTATTCTTGAGCATCAACAAATTTTGTTTGTAAATCAATGGTGTAACTTTCCTCTAGATCTGATTGTCTCTTCTAAATGTCTTCATCTAAGGCTAATGGCTAAATGGTCAACATTAAGGGAGAGCCAAAGAGGGAAATTTGGGCATTCAAGATCCGATTTTTATAAAAGGTAAGTTTGTTGATTAAAGTTTGGGAAACCAAATCTCGCAATTTACAACAAATCAACCCGCTGTCATGAAGCCTAACCATATGCACCAAAAAGTTGCAAAAAGAGATGTGAATATAAAATTTGGCATTTGGGCAATTATATGTATATGTATATATGTCTATATATATATATATATATTATATACTATTATATATATATATTAAAGTCCTTGTGAGATAAAATTAAAGATGTTATGCCTATTAAAGGTAGAACAAACGATGTGACCTATGTGTGTTCAATTGTAAGTAAATGTAAAAACCGGAGTCGAGAAGTGGAAATTTTGTAGCTCGATTTGAACAAGGAGAAAAAGGTGAAACCAAACTGCACGAATAGAATACAAGTAGATATGGACTAGAGGATGAAGTTGAGGTAGTCAAAGATTAGAACACATAGAAAGAAGCACAACAGAGGTTGAGTTACTGAGTGGGTATGAGCTTGAGAATTGCATATATAATGTGAGAGAATTAGGTTTTAGAAACAAAATTTAAGGGAAAACTGATCCAAGAATAAGATTGACAAGGAGATTTAATTGAATCAATGAATAAAAAGAAAAAATAGTTGGTTGTAGAGAAAATGATTACAAACCTAAAGTGGACAATAAGGTTCCAAAAAAAGAAACTCAATAAAGAACATATCAGACACACAAATTAGTGAGGAGATTTAATTGAATCAAAGATGCAAAGAAAGAATACATGGCTAGAGAGAAAGGAGAAGCATATCCAAGATTTAATAATTGTGTAAGTCATATCTTAACTAAAGAGCTTGATATATGAGTTTGAAAATTGATGCAAGATGGATCTAAAAGGCTAAGCAAGCAAGTTCTTGCAGATCTAGGAGTTGGAGCTTCCATCACATTGGTTCTTGTAAAGATCAAGGAGATGGTGCCAATAGCAGGTTGATGTCTCTAAATAGTGGCAGTTGGTGTTTCCGTAAGTCAATGCTTGCAAATAAACGGGGTTTGGAGCATCCAATAGGTTCATGCCTACATAACTTGATGTAATATCAATTTGGAGATTGCATGTACATCATAATGAAAAAGAGTTTATGGTTTTCTCCTGTATATGTTTCCATGTAAACTTTGTGTTCAAATTTTATGTGATTGGTGCATTACCTTATTGTTGATTATGATTAATTGGGCAATTTTTAAAAGTTTTAAAATATTAATTCAGCATCTCTCTCTAAGAATTTTCATGGTTTGTGACAACTAGTATCAAAGCAAGGTACCTTAAAAAACAATCTAACAACTAGAAGGTATATTTGATACAATGGCTAACCAAGATGGAAATTCCACCAACGAAGCCCTCATGTTTACTAGGATGAATTATATGTTATGGAAGGTAAGAATGAGAGCCTACATAACATCTCTTGGTACATATGTTAAGGATATAGCATAAGATGCTAATAGAAATCCATGTGTACTGGTTAGCAGAGATGATAATCTTAAGTTCACTCCCAATGCTAAAGTAATGAATGCAATTGTAGAGGGTTTAACTAAATCTTGATTTGGTTAAATTCAAGCACTACATAACAGCCAAAGATATATGGGATAAGATGATGAGTTGATATGAAGGTGATAGTAATGAAAGGAAATCCAAACTGCATGTCCATATATTGCAATTTGAATCATTAAATATGAATGAGGACGATGGCATTACCTACTTTTTGCTTTGCATGGATGAAAAAGTCAACACCATAAGAGGACTTGATGAACATGTTTGTGATTCCTTTGTAGTTCAAAAGGTGTTGGGATCTCTTCCTACCATAATTAATGTTAAACTATCAACTATTAAGGATATTCAAGATCTCAACACATTAAGATCTAATCAACTACATGGAACACCGACATCCTATGAAATGAGAACCTCAAAAACCAAATCTACCTTAAAGGAGTTAACTTTAAAAGCTAACAAGACAAAAAAAGAAGATCAAGAAAAATATATCTATGGGTATGATGAAGAAGAGGCAAAGTTCATAAGAATACTAATGACAGGATATGGAATGTATAAAAGTTACCCTTCAAATGTTGTAACTTTGAAAGTGGGTCATTATGCATATAAATGTGCACATAAGGAAGAAGATAATGAATATTATCATAAAGAAAAGAATAAATACAGGAAAGTAAAGAAGGAAAATAAGTTCATGAAGAATAAAACACTTCCTCAAAAGATGAAGATGAACAATCCTATGATAAAGAAACAAGAAATGAAGGACTTCATGCTCAAGTCCTTAGACACTATAGATGAAGGACAATTTGAGTTTGATGGAGAAGAGGTTAAAGTAGATCTGGAAGGTGAAATGATTAGTGCCTTACAAGAAACTCAAAGGCTCAATCAAGGAGGAAAAACTGCCTAAAGACAATTTCCCCGAATTTCATTATAACCTTACATGAGCCTGTGGGTTATGGCCAACCTATACAAATCAGAACCGTTTACATTGGCGGGTTTTAACAAAAACCCGACCAATCACCAAACAGCGTTTCTACACGTAATCCACCAACGAACGTCAGTCCCACCTGAATGCACAAAACTGGACTCCAAATAAAATAAACTCGTGTCCATACACTTCTCAAGTCCGCTTTTGAATTTAAACTTCGATTACTTTAGTGCCTGATATCCATTGAATATATTAGGCCATCAAATATACGGCCTGCGGCCCTTCCACTAGCACACAGATTACCAAATAGCTCAACCCTCATAGTTGACTGTGACGTAAGCAGTTGAAATTTAGATCGACAATTGTGATTGAGTGCGGGCCTTCGACCATGATCAAGATATCCGTACACTCCTATCCCCGTGGTCTATTCCTCTACCATTCTTCTTCTGCCATTTATATCCATCGATCTAAACATTGCGACAGCACCCTCTGTGCTTGTTCGCTTATGATGGAAATTATGTCAAACATCCATTAACTCTGCCATACTCTATTCACACTCATACAACAGTTAACTTATTAACATTCAATCACCATCAATCCTTGCAGTGATCGATGGTCGATCAATGAACCAATAACACGGGAATTAACTCGATAGCACAAAAACACGCAGACATACAAATTCCACACAACACACAGTTTAGATTGTACACAATACAATTACAATCTCAGGCATTTTAGCCTTAGTCACAAATTCTCCTCTTGACTACATTGAATCCACACTCTGTCTACACAAATGTTTCCTGCCCCTCACTATTTCTTTTCACACACACAGACTCTTTATAGAGAAATTACATAGCAGATAATTACATTAAATTAAGTCTTTTCAAGACTTATCAATTCCATCAAATTAACTCGTTATTAACAGAAATTTGCTCCTTGTTTACATGATTGTCCACGTCTCCTCCTTCATAGCTTTTACCTTAACTCTTGATTAAGGGTGGTCGAATGCCCCTGCGTTAGACTCCCGAGGCACACAAATTTATGACCTCCTGGTTATATGCTTCTCCTTCATCCCATAGCAATTCTACCCACTTCCTCAGTGGAACTAATTTCATCATCTTTCTATGAGCTACAACAACACCTCTGCAGTAACAGTCTTCTCTGCTACACGGTACCTCACCTAGCTTGTTAGGTCCCTATAATACTAGTGATTACCCCATTACTATTATAGTTTTGTCCCTAATTAATATTGTTGTGCCCCTATTGTCCCCATATTGTTATTATTGTGCTCCATAGAATACCTCTCTTGTTATTTTTGTGGCTTTATATTATTATTGTTAGGGCAGTTAGGTTATATTGTAACTTCTTAGACTCCTATATATAGAAAGGAAGTTTTGTCATTTGAATCATCCAAGAATTGTTCATTTGTGTAATGTAAAGGAGGTTGCACCCTCGAAGAGGCTGAATTCTAAGGCGTTCAACTATCTTTTCTTTACTTTTGTGAGCTGGTTTCATAACATTTGGTATCAGAGCTTTCGATTCTAGGGTTTCGCTGCTCCAAATAGCTCATCGTGGCATTTTCGCTATAACTTTTTTTCTGCGACGTTTCAGAAGCTAAAAAAAACCGATTTGAGAAGAAATCGCACTGAACCTTGGGTCCAAATTTCAGAGCTTTTCGCACTATATTTGTGGAGATATGATCTGAGGAAGTTGGTCTTTTTGCAGACTCCTGAATTACATTCCAAATAGGTGCCCTGGGGAAAATCGTCATAACTCTCTCTGAGCATCGGATTGAAATTTTGTAAGAAGGTACAAAAATAGGACAAACTGTAGTTTCTTGTATATATTTTTCAGAGCCAAAGGTCGAAACAATGACTTGTGGCACGCAGTACAAGTTCGCTCTACCAAATTAGTCTATAATCAGGTCATTGTGGGAGATTTGGCATAACTCTTCCCTGGAGAATCCAATTTCGATCAGACTGGTGGCACTGGAAAGAAGATGTAGAGGGCTATCACAGGCCGCAAATTCAGAACTGGATGTTTCAAAATTACAAAGATACATCAAATTCAATATCAAGCTCCTACAAAGTGAAAAAAGGTGTGTAATTTTTTTTCAAATTTTTTAATATGCTTGGTTTGAAAAATTAGTTTGAAGGAATTCAAGGGGCATAGTAAAGCATTATTATCGTAATTGATGCCCCTAAGAAAGAAAATGCAAACACCTATTAAGCAGCCTGAAAGCTCTAGCATGACTCATGAAAAAGAGAAAGAAATGCAACATGATATATCAAAAGACAAGACTAAGTCCAACAAGTGTTACTTTCACAAAAAGCAACAAAATCTAAGATGGATGGTTTAAAGAAAGGCGTAGAAGCTAAGATGGATTGTTTAAAGAAAATAATAGAAACCAAGATGAATGACGTGGAAGCTAAGATGGATGATTTGAAGATAGGCATGGAAGATTTGAAGACAGATTTGACAAAGTTTCTACAAGAAATGTTGACTAATGGTGAAAGAGTAGTAAAGGAAACTCATGATGAGAACATATTCCAAAAATCGATATGACGAAGTTTGATGGCAAGGATCCCGCAACATGGATATTACATATGGAGCAATTTTTCGATCTCAACGACTTTGCTCTCATAAACAAATTATCACTTGGGCAATTTTTACAGAAGAATTGACAGCGCATTATGAGGATACAAAAAGCAACACTTTTTTTAGCCAATTGATAAGTCTCAAACAAAAAGGTTCAATAATGGAGCACATTGAAGAGTTCCAAAAATTGAACATAAGGGTAAAAAATATTTTAGAGGAGCATAGGATTGATGTGTTCATAGGGACTTTAACGGATAATATCCAACATGATGTTCGCCTTTGGGAACCTGATTCATTAGAGAAGGCATTCAGGTTAGCAAGAAAAATGGAAAGCAAAATTATGGCAACCAGGAAGCATGCCACTCACAACTATAAAGATGGAAGTGTTGTTGCCCCTAGTCTTCCAAAACCTATAAGATTGACACCACAAGAATTAGAAGAAAAAAGAGCAAAAGGGCTTTGTTACAGTTGTGATAGCAAATACACTAAAGGTCATAAGTGTGCTGAGAAGAAATTATTCTACATAGGTTATGAAGAGGAAGAAGAAAAGGAGCAAGAAAGGTCAAAAGAAGAGGATATACTCCAGGAACAAAGCCTAGATAAAGAAGAATTGAATCCGACCATATCTTGTAATGCATTGGCTGGAATTACCACTACTCAAACCATCAAGGTAGAAGGACAAATCAAGAAGAAAAAGGTAATAGTGTTGATTGATTTAGGTAGTACCCACAATTTTATTCATTGTAAGGTAGCAAAAGAATTGAATTGCTTCCTACACCGAGCACCAAAGTGTCAAGTGATGGTTGCAAATGGAGGAACGAAAATTGCTCTGGAAAGTGCCATAATATCAAGCTATCCATGGGAGAATATGTATTGACTAGCCCAATTCTTTCCATTCCAATGGAGGTGCTAATGTTGTACTAGGAGTCCAATGGCTACAATCCTTGGGTACAATATCTTTTAATTTTCAAGAATTTTCATGAAATTTTCTGTCGAAGGTAAGGAAGTTGAATTAAGGGGTATTGCAAGGAAACCAGGAAAGATAATAAGCTCTAACGATATGACAAAGCTTCTGAAAAAAGGAAAAAAGAGTCGTAATTGCACAATTTTGTTCACTAGATGTTTCCACATCGGAATCATCTATTTCTCCAGATCTCCAAAAAGTCTTGCACAATCATTCCAAAGTATATGAGACTCCCAAAGGTCTCCCACCTATTCGTGATCATGATCATGCTATTCATCTGATTCCAGGAAGTGTTCCTCCAAACATCAGGCTGTACAAATATCCCTATTCCCAAAAGAGTGAAATTGAATGTATGGTTGCAGAAATTCTAGAGGCTGGTATAATTCAACCTAGTCAAAGTTCTTTCTCTGCTCTAGTAGTATTGGTGCACAAGAAGGATGGATCATGGCACATGTGTCTGAACTATAGGGAGCTCAACAAGCTCACTATTAAAGATAAATTTCCCATTCCTGTCATTGATGAATTATTTGATGAATTGTATGGATCAATTTACTTCACCAAGTTGGATCTTTGTTCAGGATATCATCAAATCAGAGTGAAGACTAAAGACATTCTGAAAATAGCATTTAGAACTCATGAAGATCATTATGAATTTTTGGTCATGCCTTTTGGCCTTACCAATGCACCTTCTACATTTCAAGGTTTGATGAATTCCATTTTCAAACCCTTCCTTAGAAAACTTGTGTTAGTATTTTTTGATGATATACTAGTCTACAGCAAGTCTTGGAAGGATCAGGTTGAACATGTTGACAAGGTGCTCAAACTATTGGAGGAGAAACAATTATATGCAAAAAGCTCCAAATTTTTCTTTGGAGTACAAAAGGTGGAATATCTGGGTCATGTTGTATCTCTTGAAGGTGTTAAGGTAGACCCTAGCAAAATTAAAGCCATTAAGGAATGGAAAATCCCCACATCCATAAAGCATCTGCGAGGATTTCTTGGGTTGACAGGGTATTATCGCAAGTTTGTTAAGAACTATGGGAGAATAGCAGCACCTCTAACAACATTATTGAAGAAAGATGCATTTTCATGGACTCCAGAAGCAACAAAGGCCTTCGAATATCTTAAAGAGGCAATGTGCCAAACACCGGTCTTAGCTACATCGAACTTCAAAAAAACATTTATTGCGGAATGTGATGCTTCAGGAAATGGAATTGGTGTTGTTTTAATGCAAGATGAAAGACCCATTTCTTTTGAAAGTCATCCAATCAAGGGAAATTTCTTACACAAAGCTATTTATGAGAAGGACATGTTGGCAATACTACATGCACTTAATAAATGGAGACCCTACCTAATGGGAAGACACTTCAAGGTAAAAATGGATCATGATAGCCTTAAATACTTTTTAGAACAAAAATTATCCTCTGAAGAGCAACAAAAGTGGGTCACCAAAATGTTGGGTTATGACTTTGAAATAATCTACTAAAAAAGGGAAGCAAAATCTGGTGGCAAATGCACTCTCAAGAAAGGATGAGGATGTGGAAGCTTTGTTGTGCACCATTTCTATTAACCAACAAGATTAGATAAACGAAGCAAGGGAGGAATGGAAGAATGATGAAGAAATGTGGGCACTTATTCGAAAGTTACAACAAGATTCCAGTACATATGATACATTTAGCTGGCAAAATGATTCGTTATGGTACAAACATCTCTTATACCTCTGTAAGAATTCCCAACTCAAAAAAAGTTTCTTATGGAATTGCACACTTCTCCCTTAGGAAAGCACTCAGGATTTTTAAAAACTTACCACAGGGTTAAGAAGGATTTTTTTGGGGATGGCCTTAAATCGGATATTCAAATGTTTGTGGCGGAATGTTTGGTTTGCCAACAAAATAAAGTTGAAACAATTAAGACCTCGTGTCTATTACAGCCTTTATCCATTCCAAGCCAACGTTTGGAGGAGGTTTCAATGGATTTTATCACAGGTTTACCCAAGTCTGAGGGAAAGAGTGTCATCATGGTGGTAGTTGATAGACTTACCAAGTATACACACTTTTGTGCATTATCACATCCATTTAAAGTGAGTACAATTTTCTGCTGCATTTATGGAAACAATTCAAAAGCTACATGGAAATCCAAAGATTATTGCAAGTGAGAGAGATCCCATTTTCACTGGAAAGTTTTGGACAAAATTATTTTCTTGTCTTGGTACTCAATTAGCTCATAGCTCATCTGATCATCCTCAATATGATGGGAAAACTAAGATAGTAAACAAATGTTTGGAAGGATAAACAAATGTTTGGAAGGATATATTTGTTGCTTTGTATCTGATAAACAGACACAATGGGTCAAATGGTTGCCTCTGGCTCAATGGTGGTATAACACTTCCTTCCATACAGCAACAAAAATGACCCCATTTATGGCACTTTATGGATATCAGCCACCATCCATCACATCATATTTAAGAGAAAATTCTAAGGTTCACCCAGTGGAACATCAACAACAAGTCCTCCAACTCTTAAAGGATAAGCTCGTGTTGGCACATAATAGAATGAAACAACAGGCAAATCAGCATCGCAGTGAAAGAAGTGTTGATGTAGGTGATTTGGTATTCCTACGGCTAAAACCATAAAAACAAATGTCCCTCAAGCAAGCTAAGAAGGATAGTAAATTAACACCAAAGTATTATGGTCCATACAAGGTGTTGCAAAAGATTGGTACTATGGCATACAAATTGGAGCTTCCTGCAGCTTCTCGAGTGCACCCAATTTTCCATGTTTCATGTTTAAAGAAGGTTATAGGAAACAAGCTCCTAGTTCAAACAATATTACCAGAACTTGACGAGGAAGGAAAATTATATTGGAACCAGAAGCAGTCACAGAAACAAGAACTTGACACCTACGAAATCAATCAATTTCGGAGTATCTCATCAAGTGGAAGAACTTATCTGCTGAAGATTCCACATGGTAGGATGAGAATTTTATACAAAAGCATCCAAAACTACTCAAGCGTTGAGGACAACACTCTTTTGAAGGAGGGGGGCATGTTAGGTCCCTATAATACTAGTGATTACCCCATTACTATTATAGTTGTATACCTTATTAATATTGTTGTGCCCCTATTGTCCCCATATTGTTATTACTATGCCCCATAGAATCCCTCTATTGTTATTTTTGTGGCTTTATATTATTATTGTTAGGTCGACTGGATTATATTGTGACTCCTTGGACTCCTATATATAGAAATGAGGTTTTGTCATTTGAATCATCCAAGAATTGTTCATTTTTGTAATGTAAAGGAGGTTTCCCCCTCGAAGAGGCTGAATTCTAAGGCGTTCAACTATCTTTTCCTTCCTTTTGTGCGCTGGTTTCATAACAAAGCTTCCCTCCTGGCTTATTCTTTCGACATCTCTCTGGTTCTCTCTTCTATGGAACCATATGAGAACTCCATGCTCTAGGCTGCTGCAAGTTTTCTCACCTTCTTATGTTGTTACCTGCATAACAACATAACGATTACAAACTCACCAATATTCACATAATTGTACCTCCTCCTTTTGCTTAAAATGATGCAGGAGGTCAATTGCACGGAAATTGAACAACAACTAGTCCCATGTTGACTTTCCCTTTTTGTACACAAAATATTCTTTCTACTTGCAAGAACCCTTTCCCTACTCTGATACCACTTTAACGCAGGAAAAACCGCCTAAAGGAAATTTCCCTGACTTTCATAATAACCTTACATGAGCCTATGGGTTATGGCCCACCTATACAAATCGAAAGCGTTTACATTGGTGGGTTTTAACAAAAAACACAACCAATGACCAAACAACGTTTCTACACGTAATCTACCAACGAACGTTGGTCCCACCTGACTGCAAAAAACCAAACTCAAAATAAAATAAACTCGCACCCATACACTTCTCGGGTTCACTGTTTAATTTAAACTTAGATCACTTTAGGGCCTGATATTCATTGGATATATGAGGCCATCAAATCTACGGCCTGGGACCCTTCAACTAGCACGCGGATTACCAAACATCTCAACCCCTATAGTTGACTGTGACGTAAGCAGTTGAAATTTAGATCGACGGTTGTGATTGAGTGCGGGCCTTCGACCATGATCAAGACATCCGTACACTCCTATGCCCCGCAGTCTATTCCTCCACCATTCTTCTTCAGCCATTTATACCCATCGATCTAAACGATCTGATGTCTCTCTCTGCGCTAGTTCGCTTATGATGCAAATTACGTCAAACATCCATTAACTCTGCCATATTCTGTTCACACTCATACAACAGTTAACTTGTTAACATTGGATTGCCATCATTCCTTACAGTGATCGATGGTCAATCAATGAGCCAATAACATGGGAATTAACTCAATAGCATATAAACACACAGACATATGAATTCCACATAACGCACAGTTTATATTTTACACAGTACAATTACAGTCTAAAAAATTTCAGCCTTAGTCACAAATTCTCCTCTCGACTACATTGGCTCCACACTCTGTTTACACAGATGTTTCCTGCCCCTCTCTATCTCTTCTCACACACAGACTCTTTATAGAGAAATTACAAAGTAGTGGATCATCTTAGATCCACGATTTCCTCTCACAAATTGCCTAAATCTCTCAACATACATACATGGCAGATAATTACATTAAATTAAGTCTTCTTGAGACTTATCAATTCTATCAAATTAGCTTGTTTTTAACATAAATTTTCTCCCAGTTTACATGATTGTCCACGTCTCCTCCTCCATAGATTTGACTTTGACTTTTGATTAAGGGTGGTCGGATGCTCTTACATCACTCAAGAGAAAGAATAAGCAGCAAAAAGAGATGTTGGTAAAATTTGAAAAAGAAAAGGATACCCTTGAAGATTTGTTGCTTCTTCTTAATGTTAAGTTGGATGAAGCAAAGAAAATTGAAGACGCCTTGCTACAACAATTGAACGAGAAGTGCAAGGAGTGTGAAACATTGGAAGAAGAAACAATGTCTCCTAGAAAAAAAATATAGCAAACCAAAACTGAATTGAACCAGAAGTTAAAGTTTATTAAAGGTTCTAACAAGTTAGATGAAATTATTAGTAATCAAAGATCTCATCTCATCAAAATTGGTTTGGGCTTTGAAGGAGAATGAAACACCAAGAAACTGGAAGACAAAGAACAAATCAATTATGTTGAAGCATTAAAAGGACCTAATAGCATAACATCCAAAGGAAATGAAAGGAATCAGCAGCAACGAAAGAATTGTTATAACAAAAATTTGAAAAGCCGGAAAGATCAAGTGATAAATAAATAAAGACCTTGTCCCCTTCTAAGAGAAGTTTTCAAAGAACCAACAATACTTAAGGACAAATTACTCCGAAGTACCAAAATATTTTCTCTGTTTATTATTTTCATGTACAAACTTATGGCATAAGGTTGTAAACTACAGAGTATATTTTAAAAATAATTGTATAAGAAATGAAAGAGATAAATCTTATTAGTTAAACAAAAATAACAGATTTGTAAATTCAAAAAGGAATAATATCAAGGACAACAATCATTTTGCTCCTTCATTTTATGAGGTTGAATATTATAATTTTCATAACAATGGGCATAAGGTAGTCGAGTGTAGAACTAGAAAATTCAAATCAGCTCAGCAGATCAAGAAAACACAATAGGTTAAGGCTACATGAAGTAGTGGCTAAAGCTATGTGAACAAAAAGTAAATTCAAAAAGGAATAATATCAAGGAAAACAATCCTTTTTCTCTTCATTTTATGAGGTTGAATTTTATAATTGTCATGACAATGGGCATAAAGCAATCGAGGGTAGAACTAGAAAATTCAAATCAGCTCCTCAGATAAAGAAAACTCAATAGGTTAAGGCTACATGAAGTAGTGGCTAAAGCTACGTGAACAGAAAGTAATATGCACATACTAAATGAAGAAAGTGAGAAACGTTGCTTGGGGAAGATTGATGTGTGTTAGTTATGGCACGAGATTGTGGCACCTAAATTTTGACCACATTGTGGAACTCATGAGGCACTAGCGAAGAATTTCAAATCCAAGAAATACAATCTATAAATCATGTCAACTTGGCAACCAAGTTCGAGTGCCCTTCAATACCAAACAAAACTCAACTACTAGGTCCTTACAACTAGTCCATAGTGACTTATGTCGACCCTCCAATACTAAAACTCCATGTGGTGAATGATATTTTATGTTAATCATTGATGACTATAGAAGGCTTGTGTGGGTAGTATTTTTAAGGAAGAACCCTAAATCATTTGAAAAATTCAAGATCTTCAAATCCATGGTTGAAAACCAACCTAATTGCAAATTAAAGTGTCTAAGATCGGGCAAGGGTGGAGAGTTTACATCAAATGAGTTTGATAATTACTATGAAGATCATGGAATAAGAAGACAAATCACCATTGGAAGCAACCCTCAATAAAATGGCATGGTTGAAAGAAAAAATAGGTCAGTACAACAAATGGTAAGAGCATTGTTAGATTAGCAAAATATCCCAAATAAATTTTTGGTTGAAGTTGTTCATACAACAACACAATTCTAAATAAGGCTCACTTTAGACCAAATAGTGACAAAACCACCTATGGACTCTGGTATGGAAAATTGGCCACAATATGTGTAAGTTCAACGCATGAGATGATGAAGGGATATTTATAGGGTATTCAATCAAAATCAAGCGCTACAAATGTTACAATAAAATATTATACAAAACAGTTAAAAGCATAGATGTGAACGCGCATGAGGAGTTACCTCTAAAAAAAATCTATGAAGATCTATCAGTCCACCTAATCAGACCAATAGTGAAGATGGAGCTAAAAAACTTGAAGAATATAGAAAATAAGAAGAAGAAGGTGAGGTAAAGTGAACTCACCAAAAACCATCCCTCATGGTATGTACAAAAGCATTAACATACAAATCAAATTATTGGTAATAAGGAAGTAGGAGTACAAACTCAAAATATTAATGAATACTTCCATCCAAGCACATATTTTTATGATTTCTATGATTGAACCAAAATATGAAAGTCAAGATGAGCATTGAATAGAAGCCATGAATGAGGAACTAGATTAGATTGAGAAAAATTAAACTTAGGAATTGGTTTTGAAACCATTAAATATAAATGTCATTAGCACAAAGTGGGTCTTTAGGAAAAAATTGAACTGTGAAGGAAAAGGTGTAAGAAATAAGGCTAGATTGGTATGCAAAGGCCATGCTCAGATTCAAGGGATATATTTCAGGGAGTCATTTTGATCCGGATTTAAATAGGAACACAATAGATTACAGAGATAACCATAAATACAGAGATGCGATAACGATAAACAAAGTGATGCAGCGGAAATAATACTTCATTTCATTAATGGAAAATACTGAAATATGCTTACAACCAGAATTGGAAATAAACCAGCTAGGGCGATGGTAGCTTATCTCTGAGAAGAGATGTGCGGCTACATGCCTCTGAATTGTTCCGAACTTGTGTTACCATGAGGCTCGAAGGCCTATTTATTATTGAGAAACAATGGAAAAACCTTCACATTCCAAAACCGACCTTTAGGAGATGAAAACGCCAAATTGTGGGCCCCGTTTGGGGGTAAGTTGATACATCAACTTCCCGGGGTCGTAACTTTAGCATATGATCTCCGTTTGACGCGTACAATAGCTCATTAGAAAGATCTATTCGAGCACTATCATTGTTGGAACGGGCAACA
>APFE030526451.1:173986-197368 GCA_000404065.3 Pinus taeda
ATGAGCCCAATGGAAGAAATGTTATGCAGTCTGTCCAACCAGCAAGTTTAATAAATTTTCATTTCAAGAGTTAGCCCTCTTTGTGCTTAAAGATAAATCAATAGTTTATTTTTGTGAGAGCCCTCTCAGGTTAGGGAGGCTAATCCCTAGCTAAAAGTCTGGTCTGAAACAGTTGCATGAGATCTCACTAAGTAGCAGCCCTTAGTACTGATTTTGTGACAACAATAGGAATGGACTAGGTAGAGTAGCATGAGCTAGTTTTACACTGTAACGGTATGGTGCTACATTTAAGTAATGATTACAGTAAAAGGAAATCCTTTTGTCGGGAAGAACCAAGGGGCATCTATAAGGTTCATCTCATCAATCCAATTGATGCGATACAAACAAAAGAGGTGACAATTATATGTGACTACATTGTTAAATGATAAAGAGGAGATAATAGATCTAGATAAGTATCCAATTCTTGTTGAATTTAAGGATATGTTTCCAGAAATATATTTAATATCGTGTAGTTAAGATATAGATGGAAGCATGGAATGGCGGATGTGATGGAGATATGGTGTATTTTACCAAAAATAATTGTCAAATTGACAATTAGTTTAATGAATGTGGCAAAAAATGGATGTCTAGATCGTAATGAAGTTAATGATGACAATGGGCAGGAAAGAAAGACATTGGTGATCTCACCAAATGTTCTTCCTTTTTCATCTAATAGACTATTTTCTCTAGATTTCTTAGGTTGGATGGTGCGTTTGCGCTGATTAAGGTAGGGAGATAAAACTTTGAATTCCTGTGTTGGAATTGAGTTATCTATCTGTTGGTTGAAGTGAAGGTACCTACAAAACAGGAAACAAAAAAAATTCATGGCTATTTTTGCTTCTTTCTTTTTTTTTCTTACCTTTCTCGACAGTAGTCATGCCTATTAACCGCCAAAAGTAGTTATACCATAGGAGAATAATTTTCTCCCCACTTGTCAGCCAACTAGCCAACAACCATATAATGATCCACAAATAACTATACTTCAAAGCTCTCCACCTATGCTCTAGTAAATTCTTTTTCTCATCTAATTTGCTTCATAAAGGAAGGTGTATAAAATATCAAAAGGCACACTAACCATTTCTTTGATCATGTGCTTCCATTTAATGCTTAGGCATACTAATATGGGTCACATGCTAAGTTTGGTGATTGACCATTATTGATTGTACCCTTATCATGCTTCACCTACAAGATTATCCCTTTCCCCTACTCTAGTGTGACCTCCCCTAAGGTGTTATGACTTCTACTATTAAGAACGGCACTAATAGGAGTCAGTAATTGATATAGCATTCTCAAGGTAATCCATACTTACCACCTTCCATATCTCCCTTATATCCACTTCCACTCTTTGGGTTCACTGTCATTGACAATTGGGACTACTACCCTATACCATCATCTCTAGTCAAGGCTAGGAAATTTTTCATAAGAGGTTGATCTAGCAGAAATAAAGATAAAGACATGTGAAGCCACAAATGAAAGAAAATGAAAAGTGCAAAAGATGGTTGGGACATATAATAAACACATTGGAAAAAGTATAACATGATGATCTAGATTGGATCATTATATTGTTTGTCATCCATCTCGATGCATTCGAGTGGGAAAAGAGGAGGAATCAGCTCATGGAACTATTTTTATCGGTGGGGCCCAATTTGGCAAAAAGGGGTCTAAAACCTTTTGGGAGTGTTTTGAGGCATCAAATGATGTTTCTTGGGGATGAAACTTTGTCGCTTTAGCACCGGACTTATTCATGTCATTCTACACATAGGGATCTTTCTAACGGTGCAAGAATCACATCAATCAGAGTCTGTATTTGAAATTTATGCCACTCAAAATTTGACCTTCATGTTTTTACCACCATGGTTCGAGATGATGTGGTGTCAGCCCCCATTATTCATGGAAAATGGGCTAGCCACATGTTTGTGATGTAAAAGACTCTAGAAAAGTCTCTATTATAACTCTAGTTAAGAGTTGATGTAGTCAAACTTAACCACTAGTAGGCTAGCAGGCTATGTTATAACCAGGCAACTAGGAGGAAGAGCATTCCGTTCTTTCGAGAGCACTTTGTTCCATAGCTAAACAAATATAGCCAAGAGAGATAAGAGGTAAAGCAGATAGAGAGGATTTGTGTACTGTAGCAACCCACAGGCCTTACCTCCTTATACATGCAGCCATATTTCCAGACAGAGAAAGAGAGAGAAGCGACCTCACCTTCTAATTGGGTTTTCTCCCAAAATGGTTTCTCAGAGCATATATTGTGTCTTGTGTGTGTGAGATATTATTTTGTCGTTCTCTATTTTTCTGCTTAATTTCCTTCTATATGTATGCACTATTTATTGTTAAACCTACGAATCTTGAAGTATAATAAAACTATAGTAGTGTAGAATTTTCAGATTTTCAAAATAATATTATCAGATTTGTTGTGTTGAACTATTGATCAGAATATCCACGACAGTTTACAGATCATTTGGTATCAAGTTTCTTTGGGTACCTTATGAATATTTATGGGGGATCTAGTTATGCGGGGTCAAAAATCGTAAAACCCTAATCATGGTCAATGAATTTATAAACAACCCTCATGATCTAGCAAAGGTGAGGTTTTTGTGGTTGGAACGAGCAATCGTGGATATAAAACATAATGTAAACCTCCTCATGGTGGCCATAAGCAATAAGCTAGGGATATTTGGAGAAAAAGGGGCTTCAAATGCAAAGGAAAAATCAGAAGGCGGATCAAGAGATCAAGAATAAAGAGAGAACCAGCCGAAGAAAGAACCTGGAAAAGATCAACTCAATTTGAGTGTCGTTAACCAATAACGGTCCTTGTTTAAAATGGAAGGAAAAGTCAATATTAAGCCATACCATAGTGATATCAACACTTCGAAGCCGAACCACTAATTACAGCAACTGGAGGCTTATTTCAGTGTCCATCAGATTGAAGGACAAAAAATCTCATTTGTGTGGCTGAAATTGGAGGGACATGCACTGCATTGGTGGGAGAGCCACACAAAAACCCTAAGGTTGGAGAGAGAACCTTCAATGATTAAGTGGGAAGATTTATAAAATCTCGTTGAGTCATAGTTTTATCCCATTGGGGACGTGGAAGACCAATGGATCCAATGGCATCACTTCAACAAAAAAACGGTAGGAATATACCACAAAATTCGTAAACATGGCTATAATGTTGGGTATCAATCCAAAGAACCTATATGTATTCCTCAAGTATTTGAGGGGTTTGTACCACCATTGTAACAAGAAAGTGATGTTGTTCAAGCACAATACCTGGAAACAGTAGGCCTATAGAGAGCAAGATCCAGTGGATCGAAGCAGAAGGAACAATAGGATTCTTCTAGGGAGGCAAAGAAGAAAAAAAAGGGGGAAAGATAAAAAGACGACAGCCACAACACACCAATGCAAAGAACTTAGCAACCACTACAACATTGATGGCTATATAGAGGATAAGTTTTGGAACTTCATCGAGAGCTAAACCCAAAGAACAAGAAGAAAGATAATAAGAAGAAGAATCTCATCGCCACTGGTTAAAGCAACCAAGGTAAAAGTAGCTCAAACGTGGATGAAAATATTGTTTGTATGTCAGTGTAGAAGGAAGTGAACTTGAGTAGCTTTCTGCAATAGGAAGAGAAAGAAATGACCAAAATCTTCCATATAAAGACACGTGTTAACAAAACAAAGAATAATGGTATGTTTGATTCTGGATCACAGGCGAATCTCATTGTAGCAGAGATGTTCAAGAAGTTGGGGTTCGAAGACCATGATCATCCAAACCCATATCCATTGGGATGGGTAAATAATGATGTAGAGCCGAAGGTAACGAAACAATTTAAAATTAGAATTGCTACCAGTGTTGATTTTATTGATGAAGTAGATCTAAATGTAGTTCCCCTTTATGTATGTGCAGTTGTGTTTCCGAGTCAATACATATACGTGTGTGATGCGATATTTATGAGGAGATCCAACCAGTATCAGCTCATCAAGGATGAAAAATCATTCATCATCAATGTGCACAAAGGCAAGACGAAAATATCGATGGTAAGTTCCAACCAAGCCAAGAAATTGATTAGTTTCACCAAGAAGTATGTGTTATTGTTCTTAAGAGAAAATCAATCTATAGAGGAGTCAATAAGAGGAAAGACATCCCTAGAGGGGTGTACTAATAAATAGAAAAACGATTGCGGGAGTTGTTACAGGTATACAAGGATGTATTCCGAGAGCCTAAAATGTTACCACCTAAAAGCGACGTGAAGCACAAGATCCAACTATTCCCAAACTCCCCAGTTCCAAATATTGTGTTGTACAAACAATCTGCTATAGAAGCAAGTGGGGTGAATAAACAGTTGCAGAAGTTGCTAAAACAGGGTGTCATTCGACTGAGTACATCACCATGTGGGTCACCCATCATCATAGTACCAAACAAGGATGGGACTTGGCAGATATGTATACATTACAAGGTGTTTAAAAAAATCATGCTCATGAACAAATACACCCTACCTAGGATAGATGATTTGTTGGATAAGTTGCAACAAGGAAAATACTTCACGAAGCTGGACTTGAAGTTTTGATATCACCAGGTTCGAGTCAAAGAAGAAGATACCTAAAACATATTCTTCAAAACCAGGGAAGATATTTTATGAATGGTTGGTCATGTTATTTGGCCTATGTAATGCACCAGCTACGTTTATGAGATTAAGGAATGATGTATTGCACCCTTTTATAGAATCATTTGTTATTATCTATTTGCCTAGCATATAGTGTTACCTAGGAGCAACATATTTCACATTTTAGGCAGGTGCTCAGAATATTGATGAAGCACCAACTGTTAGCAAATCTCAAGAAGTGCGAGTTTGTTCAACAGTATTTGGTGTATCTCGGGTGTGTGATTGGTAGAGGAGAATTGAAGATAGATCCTTCCGAGATGGAGACTGTCATGAAATGGTCAATGCCTTGTAATTTTTCTAAGGTCAGGAGTTTCATTGGGGCAGCACAACACCTAAGGAAATTCATAGCCTCATTTTCAGCGGTAGCAGCACTGCTCCATGCCATAATAGCATGTGGCAAGAATTTCTAGTGAGGAAAAGGTTAGCAAAAGGCTTTGAAGGAGCTAAAGAAGAAGATCTTCCAAACACCAGTTTTGGCATTACCAAACTTGTACCAACCCTTTGAAGTCGAGACAAATGCGACTAAGTATGTTATGGGAGTTGTTTTGATGCACGGAGGAAGATCTGTATGCTACCATTCTGATGTATTTCATGGGTTGTTCTTAACCAACTGATCCGGATTTAAACAGGAACATAACAAATTACAGATATCACCATACATATAGAGATGCAACAGAAATAATACTTCATTTCATTACTATAAAATACTGAAATATGCTTGCAAACAAAAATGGAAATAAACTATCTAGGGCAATGGTAGCTTATCTCTGAGAAGAGAAGTGACTGCTACATGCCTCTACATTGTGTTACAATGAAGCTCGAAGGCCTATTTATTGTTAAGAAACAATGGAAAACCTAAACATCCAAAGACCTAACCCTAGAAGATGAAATGCCAAACTATGGGCCCCATCTGGGTAAATTGGTACATCAACTTCTCGGGATCGTAACTTTGGCATATTATTTCCATTTGACGTGCACAATATCTCGTTAGAAAGATCTATCTAAGAACTACAACTTTGTGAAGAACAACATTAGTCCATAAACCCACGTTGCTCCCAATTTTCCCAAAAAAAACGTCGTTTAGGGCCTCAAAACGGCTCCAGAAGTTCAGGACCCGAAAATCTGCTAAAAATAGTAAATTGTGCTACAATTAAGGAAACTGAAAAGCTGAAACAAACAATGTTGGGGGTCCAAGTGGACTTGGCAGGTGGCCACCAATATCCACCTAAATCATTCCTCCCCCTTAGGAAACAATGGTCCCCATTGCATCGAGTTCCTCCATGAAATGAAGAAGCTTCTATTGAACTTGGTCCCTGGTGAGCCACTTGCCTTGGTGAAGGAGTTGGCTTGCTTTGACAACTCGATATAGTTGGATATTCTGCTAGTGAGTGTGCTTGATCTATGTGTCCATGATCCGATCAGTTGCAGCTTGTTCCATGCAATCTTGATTTAACTCTATGGGTGTGAGCTATTTTGCAATGTCGAATGTGTCTAGTAATGGTGGAAAGTATGGTCGAAGGTGCTCCACATTGAACACTGGGTGCAGGCCAAGGAATGGGGAATGTTGAACTCAAATGCATTGTCTCCCACAACCTTGGTAATGGTGTAAGGACCATATCAAAGTGGTATGAGTTTCCGATAGGCTCTAGTAAGGCGTTCCTTTTGCAAATGCAACCAGACTTTGTCGCCCACCTGAAAATTGTGTGGCATCTGATGTTGATCATGTCGCTACTTGTACTTGGCATTTGATTTCTCCAGAATGTCGTGGACCTGCTGGCGAATATGTTGGATGTGCTCAATGAAGTTGTTTCCCTTTCTTTCGGATTGGACATGAGCTGAATCTGCATGAGTAGTTGCAAATGGCATGGCCACATCAATGGGACATAGTGGTTGGAATCCCAAGCCCACCTGAAAAGGGTTGTGGCCACTCGAACTATGAAGAGCCCAGTTCTAGTTGTGTTGAACATAGGGTAGGCTCTCATCCCATGTGCATGGATGCTTTGACTTGTACATGCGCAAAAAGTGTACGATCACCCTGTTGAAAATCTCTACCTAACCATCAGTTTGAGGATGGAATCCTGTGGACTTAGTGAGTTTGGTGTCCAGCAACGACCAAAGACTCGACCAAGATGTACTGAAGAACCTGTTATCCCGATCTGAGATGATAAACTGTGGGATCCAAAATGTACCCGCACTCATTCAAAGAAGAGTTTAGCAGTGGCTTTTGTTGTGATAGTCTTCTTGCAAGCCGCCATAATGGCCATCTTCGAGAACCTGTCGACGACCACAAAAACACATTGGTTTCCATACTTAGTAGAAGGAAGGCCCGACATGTAATCCATGGAGATGGATTCCCAAGGTCGACTAGGGGTAGGCAACAGGGTATAGAGGCCTTGCTTCTTGATAGTCGATTTGGCGATGGCGTAGGAAGTGCATGGTCTGATGTACTTCCCGGCAATATGTCGAAGATTCGGCCAATAGAAATACTTCTGCAATACTGCCACCATTTTCTCGACCCCTGAAATACCCAACAGCCCGACTGTAGTGTGCTTCCCAAATCATCTTGGCACACTCGCTTGAAGGAACACAAAGGTGACCCACGTGGCATAATATGGCGTCCCGGAGGTGAAGATTTGGAACATGCTAACCCTCCAAGAGTGTGGTATGTGTGGCCAAATTCTGGGTCGCTTTTGTATAGAAGTGGCCAATCAAAAGTCTTGTGCCCACAAGAGTTGAGCACGATGGTTAACGCCATGATTGGTGGTCGACTAAGGCAATCTGCAACATTATTGGTGATGCCCTCCTTATACTTGATATTCAAACAAAATTGTTGCAAGTATGTGGACCACTTCTGATGGCGATCATTGTGCAATTTCCCTTGGATCTGTATGAAATGTAGGGGTTGGTGGTCTGTGTGGATGACTGTTTCCTTCCCAAAAATGTAATGCTTCCATTGCCTTCAAGCCTACACAATGGAATACATCTCTTTGTCATAAGTGGGATACTTCCGGATTGTGTATGAAAGTGTCTCACTATGATATGCCACTAGATGCCCATGTTGAGTAACGACTGCCCCAATAGCATAGTCAGAGGCATTTGTCTCGACCTCAAAATGGTTGTTGCAAGTCTGGTAATGTGAGCACTATTGTGAAGCAAAGGTGATCTTTCAAATCTATGAATGCCTTCTGTTGAAATTCAGACCAAAAGAATTTTTCTTTCACTCCTCCCTTGTTGACTTGACTCAAGGGCCAAGTGATACGAGAAAATCCCAACACGAACTTGCAATAGAAGTTGGCAAGACCTAGAAAGCTATGGAGCTCTGTCAAAGTGGTTGGAGATGGCCACTCCTAAAAAATGACTTGGATCTTGGCTGGATCCACATGCACCCCCCATCCATCAATAATGTATCCCAAATACTGAACCTGGGTCATGCCAAAAGTGCATTTCTCCAAATTGACACATAACTTGTGTTGCCGCAGTGTTTGAAGAACCTGTCGAATGTGGTGGAGGTGCTCTTCCCAACTCTGGCTAAAGATCAGGATGTCATCCAAGTATACCAATACAAATGATTTGGTGAACGGCCGCAAGATGTCATCCATTAGCCTCATGAAGGTTGTAGGAGCAATCGTCAATCCGAAAGGCATAACCAACCATTCAGAAAGGCCCTCCTCTGCTTTGAAGGCAGTATTCCACACATCAGAGGGTTCAATTGGTACCTGGTGATATCCTGATTTCAAATTGATCTTGCTGAAATATTTTACCCCTTCAATTGGTCCAAGAGGTCATCAATCTGTGGGATCAGGAAACGATTACGGATAGTGATCTTGTTGAGCGCCCGATAGTCAATACAGAGTCTCCATGTCCCATCCTTCTTCTGTACCAAGATGATCGGGCTACCACAGGACGACGAAATCGGACAGATGTGACCTCTCTGCAACAGTGGATGAATCTGCCTCGTGATTTCATCGTTCTCCAGAACAGAGCACCGATAGATTGGTCCATTGGACAACGACGCACGTGGGGCAAATTGATGGAGTGCTTGACCTGACAGTGCAGAGAAACCCCAACGGGGGAGGTGAAGATGTCCTCGTACTCCTCCATGACCTTGTCCCTCTGTAGTTGTCATGCGGAGGGGCTCTGTCTGGAGGTTGTGGCCACTGTCTTCTTCTTTCCTTGAGGGCATATCATTAAGAAAACAAATTTCCCGGTTTTGGAAATGAGCTTACTGCATTTTTTTGCAGTAACAAAAGAGATGGCAGTAGGCAGTGCTACCTTCGGTATCCTGTACAACTTATTTCCCAAAGTAACAATAACAACACGAGGCCTTGACTCATACATAGCATGTCGCTTCCAAAAGTATGGTTGTCATAATAATACATCACAAACATCAAGGGGACCAATGTCACACAATACCTCATCCGTGAAGGAATTGATGTTGTATGGAAGGCGACACTACTGGCTCATGCGAAGATCCCGTCCTTGGTGAAGCCACCCGATGGTGTACGGTTGTGGATGTGTTATGGTCGATAAGCACAGCGAATTCACTACCTCTGCTGAAAAGAGGTTCTTTTGGCTCCTGCAATCGACAATGAACTGTAGCGGGGAGCCCTTTACCCACATTTGGGAGTAGAAGAGATGCTCCTCCTCCTTTGGATCTTTGGGTTCCTCCTTCTGGATCTTCATGATGGCAACGGTGGCATTGGGATCTGCATCAATAATCTACTTCCCTTTGTCATTCCCCTTGTTGGGTTCTGAATCAGAGTCAGAACATGCAGCTAATTCTGAAACCTTTAGCTTGACCACCAGTGACTGCTTGGCCCAGCACTCACTTGTGTTGTGAGTGGAGCTCTTATGGAACTAAAACCACTTTCCCGTTTCCCTTTTCAGCTTCGCAGCGCTATTCTTTGCTTGCAACTTTGGCGAGTTGTCTTGGGCCGCCCTGTCTTGGCTTTGTCCTTTGTTCTGCGACTTGGGGGAACCTTTACCTTGCTTCGGATTCGCAGATCCAAATTCTTGCTTATTCTGTTTAAACGTTTGCTCAATCTTGATGGCATATCGATATGTCATGCCAAGCGAGGAGATGTTCAAGAATTATGTTTCTTCCTTGATGTACCTGTGCAGGCAACCGCGATACTTGAGTGCCAAATACTGCTCTAAATCCTTGATACCCAACTTTGTGTGAACGGTATGGAAAATATTGGTAAACTCCAGCACCTCTTGGTCCCTTCCCTACCGCAGCGTCGTCCACTTTATGTATTGATCTTCGTAGCTTCCGACAGTGTATTATTGCTCCTTGATGGCAGACCAGAATGAATTCCAAGTGGGTGCGGCTGAAAACAGTGACGTTGTATTTTCGTCCTTCTGCTCACAATAGGTTTCCCACCAGTCCTTGACGTCGTGGGCGACTTTGAGAAAAGCAAAAGTAATCTTTTCTCGACCGAAAAAATCATAAACAAAAAATACCCTTCTAGCAAATTTAACCCTTTATCTATGGTGTTTACATCTATCTGACCCTCAAATATGGGAATGTCAAAGTTAACTTGTACTTTAAAGGGTGTGGCGCTTCGAGGGTAGATGGTGGAAGTAGATGTGTCGCCCTTGGGTATAGCTGGCTGAAGGATCTTGGGAAAGTTGCCCTCATCTCATTCCTTTGTCGCTCAAGGGCCTCTTCAAACAAGATTTTGATGGGATCTCCTACCCCCTCATCTTTCTTTTCATCCACCATGGGAGGTCATCGGGATTTGCGAAGCTAGTTTTGCAAAGGTTCGACTAGTTAAAGCCCTAACTCCTTATATCTCGACCTCGTTGGGGACATGCAAAGAAAGACAAAGAAAGAGCAAACCGCACTGATACCACTGATGTAGATTTAAACAGGAACGCAACAAATTACAGATATAACCATACATATAGAGATGCAGCAAAAATAATACTTCATTTCATTACTTTAAAATACAAATCGAAATGAAAATAAACTAGTTAGGGCTATGGTAGCTTATCTTTGAGAAGAGATGTGGCGGCTACATGCCTCTGAACTATGTTGCAATGAGGCTTGAACGCCTATTTATTGTTGAGAAACAATGGAAAACCCTAAACATCCAAAAACCTAACCATAGAAGAAGAAACGCCAAACTGTGGGCCCCGTTTTGGTAAATTGGTACATCAACTTCCCGGGGTCGTAACTTTGGCATACGATCGTCGTTTGATGCGCACAATATCTCGTTAGAAAGATCTATTTGAGAACTACAACTTTGGGAAGAGCAACATCGATCCATGGACCCATGTTGCTCCCAGTTTTTCCAAAAAACGTCATTTAGGGCCTCAAAACGGCTCCAGAATTTCAAGACCTGAAAAACTGATAAAAATACTAAACTGTGCTACAATTAAGGAAACTAAAACGCTGAAAGAAACAACGGTGGGGGTCCAAGTTGACTTGGCGGGTGGCCACTAATATCCACCTGGATCACTAACCTACCTACAACAAGGGTCTTTATGTTATGGTGCAAGATGTGAGGAAGTGGAAGCACTATATGATGGGAAAGGAGACAATAATCCACACAGTAGTAGTCCGTTACAGTATCTGCAGGGCCATAGTAAGCTACAACAGACCAACCATTACAAGTGGATGGGTTTTTTTACAGGGTTTTCATTTGGTGATCAAGTATATGAAGGGCAACACAAACAAGTTGGACGACATGATTTCAAGGCCAACCACATCAAAGATCACAGCTTTAGGGACTCTTATCCACATGAAGCCATTCACCCACGATGCATACAAAGAGACATATTCAAAGGACGAGTACTTCAAAGAAGTGTATCAAGAGTTGTAGAGTCAAAGTCATGTCCATGATGGAGACAACACTGTTGACTACCATCTCCAGGATGGGTTACTCTACACATTGGATAAGCTATGTGTTCCTAAAGGTGAATGATTATTGTTGATTAAAGAGTCTCACACCTCCAAGGTTGTAGGAAAATTTGGTGTAGGGAAGACCGTGGCTAACATACATAGGTATGTGTATTGGCCCAAGATGCAAGAGCAAGTAGATATGTTCATAAGAGGATGCTTGCTTTGTTCCAATAAAAAGCCTAACAATACACAACAACGCCTATATAATCCCTTGTACCTAATCGTAATTCAAAATCATTTCCATGGACTTTGTGGGAGGTTTACCAACAACCAGGAAGGGACATGACTACCTATTTGTGGTAATTGACAATTCCAACCAGATGCGTGTTCTCATGGCCTAATAAAAGACCATCAACTGGAAAGCAGCAACAAAATTGTTCTTTGTACAGGTCTCGCTCCACTTTGGGATACCATGGAGCATTGTTTCAGACAGGGATACAAGATTTCTTAGTGCATTCTAGACTACATTGTGGGAGAAGATGGACACAAAGTTGAATAGATCTACACCATTCCATCCACGAAAATATGGACAGACATAAATAGTCAACAAGGTTATGGTGCAACTTCTAAGGGGATACAACCAAAAGCATCTGAAGACCTTGGATGAAAATATGCTATATATACAACATTCCTATAATTGAGCAGTTCATACTTCTATAAGAAAATCTGCATTTGAAACTTCTTCTGGATATTTACCACCTTAACCTTTGGATAATGCATATGGGCAACAAGGAGGAGTGAGGGAAGATCTTACAGAAGGTGCTTTGAGGGTTGAAAAATTTAGAGAGAAGATCAATCAGATCCATCTACAAGTAGAAGAGACATCGCAAAAGTCACAGTAGAAGTATAAGGCCAAGCATGATCAACACAAAATAGAGAAATCGTTCAAGGTGAGAGACAAGGTATGGTTGCAGTTGAACAAGGAGAGGCTATAGGGGCCTGGTAAGAATCAAGGCTCTAAGGTATGGTCCCCTTGAGAGACTGGAAAAGGTGGTTGATTATGCCTATAGACCCAGTCTACCACCATATATGTGCATTTACTCAGTTTTGAATGTAGAGTATTTGAAACCCTACGAGCCTTCCATGCTAGACCAGGAAGACGAACAAGTCTTACCTTCTGTGGAGGATTTGGCAGCAGATGTTCAAGCAGAGTTGACAAAATATTTAATTTTGCAAAAGAGGTCATGAACTACAAGACAGGGGCAACATGACCTTTGGCAGATTGGGTTGAAGGGACAAATTCCGAAAAAATCTAAATGGTACACCAAAGAGAAGGTGTAGGAAACTTTTCCTCACCTCATTCAGTAGAGGATTTCGGGCACCAAAAGCCTCCCAAAATGGGGAGGTGTGATCCAAATGGGAACAATATATTGTTTGTCCTCCATCTTAATGCATTTGAGTGGAAAAAGTTGAGGAAACAGCTCACGATAACGTTTTACTGGCGAGACCCAGTGTGGAAAAATGAGGTTTGAAACCTTCTAGAAGCATTTTCAGGCATCAAACGAAATTTTTAGGGGTAAAACTTTGTCGCTTTAGAGCCACACATTTTTATGTTATTCTACACATAGAGACCTTTCAAATGATGTAATAATTGCGTCAATCAAGGTCCATATGCGAAGGTTATGCCACTCAGAAGTTGACCTTCCTGTTTTCACCACCCTAGTTGGAGAGGACATCGTGTCAACCCCCATTATTCACAGAAAAAGGGTTAGCCACGTGTTTGTGATGTAGAATACTCTAGAAGAGTCTATATTGTAACTCTGGTTAAGAGTTGATGTAGTCAAACTTAACCACTAGTAGGTTATCTGGCTGTGTTATAACTAGGCCACTAAGAGGAAGAGGCATTCCATTCTTTTGAGAGCATTTTGTTCCATAGTTGAGCAAAAATAGCAAAGAGAGATATGAGGTAGATCACATAGAGAAGATTTGTGCATTGTAGCAACACAAGGGCAACATGCCTTACTTCTTTGTACCTACAGCCATATCTCCAGACAGAGAAAGAGAGAGAAGCACCCTCACCTTCCAGCTGGGTTTTCTCCCGAAGGGGTTTCCCATAGCATATCTTGTGTCTTATGTGTGTGTGTGTATGAGCTTATTTTTTCATTCTCTATTTTTCTACATAATTTCCATATGCATGCATGCACTAATTATAGTTAATCTACGGATCTTGAAGTATAACAAAATTGTAATAGTGTATAATTTTCAGATTTTTAATATAATATTATAAGATCTGTTGTGGCGAATTGTCCAATAGAATAACCACGACAGTTTACAAACCACATGAGCTCTAACCCCACTCCCAACCCATTAGTCATCACCTAGTTCTTAAGCATTTCTCACTCTATTTAGATAAAGGAACTTACAAATGTCTCAACCTCGACGAGTGATAACTTCTACATATTTAACGAGTATTGGGAAAGCATAAAGAAAGATAGGTCATCTGAGCTCTACAAGAAATAAAGAAAAATCATTAATTAAAATCCAAACTAGAGAGGTGGAAAAGTAGACTAGAGAAAGGGGTACCTCATGCCTCCATGATTTCTCCCTCTTATCATCATTATACTCAATATGTTGGACCTCCTTTAGTTGGTACCATGGTTGTGGCTATTTTCTATGAACTCTTTTCCATTCCATGACATGCATCTATGGATTGATTAGCCCACCAATAAAATTTCCATTCCCTTGGGGGATAGAAGCACATAATAGGGATAATTCTATGATCATCCCTAACAAATGTGTTCTAGCTTGCTTATAAATCATTAGCTAGAAAAGAAATTTGAAGGGAAGGTGTGCGATAAGTATATTTGTTCCCCTAACGTTGAATATGGTCCACTATGATACTAATGATTTATATCCTTAATGATGTTGATTTGAATTGATACCAAGGGTACGTTTAAGGTGGTTCATCACACTTGCAACAATGATCCCGTGAGGGATCGATTAACACCTTTCCAGCACAATGAAGAGGACGTATAGGCCAGCTTTGATAGCACATATGATATCGTAACCATCATGTTGTCTCCCTTGAAATGTGCCTTGGGCATCAAGGAGCCTCCACATGGTTGTATGTGTTGGAAAATGTAACTAGTTTCAATATTCATAATTCCCTTTCTACTTATGACATTTTATACTTTTCTAAAAGGAAGAAAAAGAATTATTATTTTGTAGCATGGGTTTCATGCTTAGGTTGATTGTCAGTAGGTCAAGCATGTTCTTGATGCTTCTAGGGTTTGTCAGGTCAAAAGAGTATTTTTCACAAGTCTTGAAGTCAAGTCCCATTTGGAATTTCAAAAGAAATTGTAAAGAAAAAATTATTTTGATTCAACACTACAAAACAAAGTTGCCCTTGCCTCCTCAATTTGGCCCTGTTTGGGGTCGATCAACCTCCATATATGTGTATATATAAGAGAATTTAAACCTCATTTGGAATAACATATCAAGGAAGTTTGATCTCTTGAGAAAGGAGGAAAATCAGCGAAAAAGACAAGGAAGAAAATCCAAGTCAAAGAAGAGAGAAAGCAAGATCAAGGACGAAGAAAAATTTCCATACTATTCCCACACGTGCGAAATTCCAAAGTTGCAGGAGGGATGAAAATTGCAAGTTAGTTGCAGGAGACTGAAATTCTGTTGCAGTGGCTGAAATCTAAAATTTGACCAACTCTGGAAGGGTTTGACCATCATTGACTTGAGGAGACTTTGACTTGTTGAAAAAGATTAGAAGGAGAGGTGACTTGGGGCTTGTAAGTAGACTTGTTCTTGGCATTTGCAACTTGAATTTCTCATTTGATCTGACTCTATAACAAGAGAATAGATTCTTTCTAAGCTTTCCCCTTGAGGGGTTTTTTCCCTAGCTTGGACCCTGTATTTTATGTCCATTGTCTTTTATGATCTTCATGGTTTATGCTCTTGATAATTGTTTGATGAAAATAATTTGATAAAGAATAACGAGGAGATAACATAAGATTACAAGCTTTTATTAAAGGACAGGGAGAATTGTTGTAATAGTTTCCCTACTTGATTCACCAACAAGGTATCAGAGCTATGGTGAAGAGAAGGCAACTTGAAGATCAACATTGTTAGCATAAGTGGAAGACATCCATTGAAGAACCTCATTTTCTAAAGGACACAAGGAAGGGCTTAAGGAAGAAGACCTATTAACCTCGAAGGAAGAAGACTATAAGCTCTCATTAAATGTTGTCTAGTATCACTACATAATCTTGAAGAATAACATCTATCTTTCTCTCTTGAAGGCTCATTGAAAGACATCTTTGTCGAAAGCATCATAGAAGGTCACAAAATACAAGGAAGTATCAAGAATCCTAGGAACATCATCAACTCTTTGGAACAACTTGAAGATACTATTTTCAAAGGCACCTTTGAGATCTCTTGAAAGGTCTCAAAAGAATCAAGATAGTTGAAAGCATCATCAAGAAGGACACTTATTTGACAAGTATGTACCATATTGTTCTCCATGTCTTAGTATGTAAATCAAATGAATTCATTTTGCAAGGAAAGCAATAAGCTTGTTCGATCAACCAACTTCCTAGCATGGAAGAAAAAGGACTGAATTGGCACTCACAAAAAAAGAAGTCATGGAATCTCTTCCTGGAGAAATTGCACAACCAGACAAAGAGAAGACTCCAGAATTAGCAAGATACTAGAAGAGACAACTAAGGGCACAAATGATTCTTATTGAATCTATAAATGATCATCTCATTCCCTTTGTTGTCGATTTGAGCACATCTAAAACTATAAGTTGGTGAAATTGTACTCTAGAAGTACATCAAGTTAAAAATATCCTTGAGAAATCAACTATATAGAATAAGGATGTCAAAGAAAGAATATATGTCCACATATATTATGAAGATCTCGCAATTAAGAGTCCCTTTCAGCAGAGGTTGATAAACAAGCAAGGACGTGAAGATTGAAAAACAAGAAGGGATAGAAGTTCCTTTTGGTAGGAACTGAAAAAACTATAGGTGGTATCTTATGGAGAAATGATGTAGTCAAGTTGAATCTTGTCATGAATTGAAGATTGGTGTCTTGTGTATATGTTTCTCATGTGCTTGATGATGTTGTTAAGTTGTGTTGTTGAACTATGAATAGTTTCCGAAAGTGATTGAAAAGTATAATTTGTGAAAATTATATAATTTGGCCACACTACTAATTTGCTCCCCCTCTCTCAATAGTGTCTTGGTTTCCATTGGTTCTAACAATTGGCATCAAAGTCAGTGTCCTTCAGAATTAGTTTAGGAGCTGGAAGGAACATCAGGGATCATGGACAACCAAGACTAGATTACCTCAGGTGGAGTTCCATTTTTGAATGGCTCAATTTATACAACTTGGAAGGTAAGCATGAGAATCTACTTGCAAGCTCTTAATCTTGAAGTATGGCTATTTGTGGGTAATGGAGAGATAGATGATAAGTTTGATAAGCAAGGTAGGAAGGAAATCATCAGAGGTTTGTCTAAGACAGATATCGAAAACATGATATGTTTTAAGAATTCTAAGGAGATATGGGATAAATTGCAATCCATCTATGAAGTAGACATGAAAGCTGCATGTCATGTTATGAGGCTTTCCCTGGAGGATTCTGCAGTAAAATATTCACAGAGAGTTGAAGATCATGAATCAAATGATGATTCTCCTGTATTAAGAAGCCAAATTTCTTATCGACACCCAAAGGAGATGCAATCCGCAAGTAATTTGTTGTTTTGTTGTTATTGTAGAACAACAAGCCATTTATTTTCAAATTGCTCAACTGCAAGTACTAGTGTAAGTGAGAGTTACTAATCTAGTTATAATTAAGAAGGAGCTACCTTAATAGCAATAGAAAATCTAGACAATGGTCAAGAAGAAAATGGGTCCACCTTTAGTGAGGAAGAAAAGAGGACATCTCATGTGTTAGCAAAAGGATCTATAGAGTCATCAGGGGAACAAAATTTTGAGAGTGAAATAGACACTCGCTATGAATCTAGTTTCTCCTCTATTGATTTGGGATCCTGAAGAAAACATCTATTTGAAGAGGCAACTCATATCAACACTTGAGGATATTAAGAAATTCAAAGCCCTAAATACGAAGCTAGAAGAAGAGAATAAGACATTAAATGAGCAGTTGATGAATTTTCATAAGCATGCAAAGAATCTAAAGCGTTTAAGGAGATTCAAACCAGTAATTTTTCCTCTTAGGTTGAGACAACATTTGAAGATGACAGTGACCTAATAGCATCACTAAAGGGATCCATGAATTTGGTTAAATGAAGATCTGACAATACTGCAGTGGCAAAGAAAGGAGTGCAACATCAAGGAGATAAAGAGGCTTCCATGAATCAAAATAAAGGTATGCAGCCCCTCATACGCTTTTATTGTAATAACGCAGGGTACTTTGCCTCCAAGTGTCTAAATAGGAAAACAAAGGTGCAACAACATAGGTGGAATGTATCATTTCAACCACAACCATGGATTCCTGAGAAGGGAAATTCGAATAGACATGCACATAGTGTCTATTCCCCTAAAAGGAAATATTTCCAGTGGCCTAATAACATCAAGAGAGTGAGTATTAATATAAGAAATTGGACAAGCAGAAGATTTGGTAAGAACTATATTTCCTTTGTCGTCCTCTTGAATAACGATGAATGTTACGGGTGTAAGATATTTGGGCATAAAGCACATGCAAATTTGGCAAGAAAACCTATTTTAACAGAGGTATGGATCGTGTTGAGAGCTAGCAAGGACAACAAAAAAAGAGTTATTTGAGCACTTGAAAGAAAGGCAGATTGAATGGAGCATGGAGGCAGCAAAAATAATATTGTTTGGTTTTGAAGATAATCAATAAAGATTTAACATATTAGAGTCTGAAATTCTTGTAGTTGATCTCTCTTATATATCTAGCAATAAGTAGAGACTCCAATCAATTAAAAGAAGCAGCAACCAAAGGAATACAGTCAGAAAGAAGGGCAAGAGTGGTCTGTATGCTCAGACAATGGCAGAAAGTCACCCATCCAAGCAAACCAATGCAACAATTCAACTCATATCTAGGTGGGGAAGGAAAACGAAGATAATCATCTTACGAGGAGTAGATCCCTTGTTCTTCTTCATTAAAAAGAAGAGGTTAGCTTCAGGGGAAGCCAAAAAGGTCAAATGCAAGGAGAATAAAGAAACATGCTAAGAAATGCATCTAAAGGATAAGGGAAGTATTGAATGTTATTGTCAAATCAGAAGCCTGATGATCTGTTATTGTTGAAGTTTCTTTTGCAAGTATTAGTTGCAGATTACTAATGAAAGCGAGGAGCATAACCACAAGGGGGAGTTTATTCAAGTCAAGGTTTGAGTATCCAATTATGCATTGACAATAGTTATCATTAATTGGTATCTGGTGTTTGTTGCAGAATGGATTGATGTTATGATGTTATTCTATTGGAAATCGATATCAAGCATAAAATTTGTGGTGAAAGGAGCATGATCAGAGGATGAGAACACTCAGTTATCAAGTGCTCAACAATTACTATTAGTGGCATCAAGTTAGAAATTGTCAAAGGTACTATCAATTGTTATTTATAGTCATTAAACTCTTTGTTAGAGTAAGGTGTTCATGTTGTATATAAGTGCAAGTGTTGGTAGGAAAACACTGATTTCTATGCTTGATTCTGGATAAGTCAAATGTATCATGGTGAGTTTGTTGTCATTAGAGGTCTGTCAGGTGAAATACAAGTTGGGTTGCTGGTCTAGGCATGCATTGATGAGAGTCTCTCTATGTTTGAGTAAGAAATTATAAGTTTTGTTCATTAGTTGACAAATTGATGGTGTCATGCATAGGAAAGGTTGTTCTTGTTGCTAGAGTTCAGGTGTATGTATCTAGATAGGCATTGTTATGAATGTAATCCTAGCTAAGACTCATACCAACAACAATTATTTTTCTCATGGTTTAGTTTCATAAACCGGTGTTGTTATAGCAGGAGGTCCCTCTTGACTACTTGAGACAGAGAGTGGGAGTAATTACTCCCTTACCTGCAACTTAATCTTCACAGGATGGAGAGGAAGTTGCTTGGATCAGATGAGAGGTACCTAAGGTTTTCAGCATAAGAAAAAGCAGTTGGTAGGTCCGCAAGATCATAAAGACGGAGGGAGATTGTTAACAGGAGGAGCATGTTAGTATCTTTGCCATTAATCTCAAAGGGAGAAAAGTACTTGATGATCAAACAAAAGATGAAGATAACCTCAAACAACGGGGAAGAAGGACCTCGAGAAAAACACAAGGAGAAGCATCAGAGATAAATAATAGTACACTAAACTTTAATTGATCATTGGTGATGTTGGTTTGTTTGATCTTGGTGTTGCCACCAATGCCAAAGAGGGAGATCGTTGGAAATATGTGGTCATTGATGGCAAAGGAAAAGATTGTTGGCAAAGGAAAAGCATGGGAAATGAAAATTCATTGATGATGGTGTTTTCATGGATGGCATTAGATGGAAACAGATGGAAAATGTGTGAAAGAATGCTCAAAAGATCAAGTTCCAAGCATAAGAAGGTTGAATAACGACATGGATGAGAATGGTGTAGAGACTTTGGAGCCATTTATAGTGCAGCATATCATATCAAAAGTAGTTCGAACCCACCTAGTTGGGAAGAGCTCGCAAAAATATTTCCAACGTTGTCTGGAACTTTAGAAATGGACTTCTAGTTTGAAAGATAAAGCTAGTCAAAGATGTGATATTCCTAAAGTCAAAATAGTAGAGTTATAGGTAAATGCAAACCCTTTTGGTGTATGGTTAAGGTTGGCAATGTGGCCGAACTCGGCATAAGCTTAGCGAAGCAACCAAAACAGGATCGAGCTGACATGAATGCACAACTCAATAGAGGAGAGGGTGATCATGTGGATGGAGACCTTTTTGGCATATGGTTAAGGTTGGAAATATGGCAAAACTTAGCAAAAGGTTAGTGGAGTGGCAAAAACAGGACCGCGCTGACATGGATGAACAACTCAATAGTGAAGAGTGTTATCATTGGTCACAAGTAGAGCCTACCTTACAGCATAACCCGTACAGATTTGATATAGAACTCAAAAAATGAGCGGGATGATGCAATCCCAGCAAAAGCAGCCTAAAAGAGGTACCCCAGAGGTTTGTAAAGGGCAACAAAGTTAAAGCGTTGAGATGCAACAAGAAAGCTAACTAGGAGGAATAGCGTCACAATAGAGGCTTAACCACTAGAAAAAGGTTAAAGCAGAAGGTCCCCACGTGGACAGCGGAGATTGCTAAAGCTAGCCCAAAAAGAATGCAATGAAGTGAGCAAAGGAGTGCCAACCTAAAGAGGGTTTCAACATGAATGAGCCGGGAGTCCTTTTCTCTCCCCCTTCTTACGACGGGACACATGATAGCATATTATTAGCCTTGATGATGGAGCATGATGACATCAACACTAGCGAATGGCAGCGTTACACGTGGTAGTCAAATTTGGTGTTTTTGGGTACCTCAATGGCCCATTCTTAGTGACACATGGACCAATCAAAGGACAACACATGGCATAGGCGATGTCAACAAGACATCATCTCATTGGTTAAAGCATGTAAGAAATAAATGAAGCACACAATAAATAGGCAGGATGATTGGGTGTCGGGATGAAATGGGCATGTCAAAGACAACTCAGTCCGAAAATAATTTCTATTAGCTCTTGTTGCAACGGGTGGACCCCATGGTATATCTTAACCTGCGGAATAGAGCCCGAAAGAATCTTAATGCGCAGCTGAGAAATGTGTCAGGAGGAGAGTAATGACAACACACAATGGAAACCAATGAAAAAGGCACCGGGAAGACTCATGGGATTGTTAACCCTGCAAGGAAGATCCCAGCAGATTATAAATGGTCACGAGTGTTGAAGAATGTAACTTTTTTCGGTCTTCAAAATGATATTTAACAAAAGAGATTTTATTGTTAAATAAATTAAGTTATTAAAGCATGGGTTTCATGCTTGGGTCATTTATTTTTAGGTCAAAACCTCCATTCAAGGCTTCTAAGTTTTGTCTTGATTCAATAGAGTCATTGTCATTTTTATTAGACCCTTCTTAGGATTTTGTATCTTGTAAAATGAATTACTTTTTAGTCCAATGAGTCATTTGTCACCTCCAAACCAGGGGAGCCCTGTCATCCTGAAGTTGGCCTAGATTAGGGCTATTCAACCCCGTAGAAAGGCTATATACAAAATAAGTCCGACTCATTTGAAGCACAGACACAACACATTCGATCAATGAAGCAGAAAAATAAGAGAAAAGTTGAGGAGGTCGAAGGAAGAATCTATAAAAGTCAAGGATCGAGTTTTTGGGCATCTCTATAGCACACATGAGAAGTTGTTAGACTGTTGTTGGGGCTGGAATCTCTGAATCTACTGCAACTCTGAAATTATGAAGCTAGGGGGCTAAAATTCTGTAGTTAGGGGGCTGAAATTCTGGATTGGAGCGGCCACTGACAAGCTGTCACTTGGAGACTTTGGTAGACATCATCTATTAGAAGGAAGGCCTAACATGGGGAATGGAGGAGGTCTTTGTCTAGGTCTAAAGGGTCTTGGATTGTCACATCTTGATTTGAATCTACTAGTGGAAGAGTTGGACATTCCCCCCTTGGAGGGGTTTTTCCCTAGCTAAGTGCCTACATCTTGTGTCTCTTGTTCTTGTGTCTTCATAAACATTTATTTAATTTTGTAATTGTTTGATGAAATATAAACTAAAAAAAAGTAAAAGAAGCCAACATTAATTCTAAGTAATTATCAAGAAAGAGGAATCAAGCCCTAATTCCTATAAACATTGATTTCTCAACATGGTATCAGAGCTAAGGTCAAAGAAGGACTAGTTGGAGATCACTTTGTTGGATATCAATCGAAAGAAGGAAAAGCAGTCTTAGAAGGAAATTTCACTCCCTCAATGATAAGTTATTTGAACATGGGACTCAATATCGTGAAAATTATAGGATGCTGGGTTGGAAAGTTCGTCTACAATCTATCTACGAGAATCAAGTGTGAAGGATTATTGGTTGCACTTATAGGTACACTTGATTATGACAATGCATGGATCATTAATAGTGGAGCTTCAAGACATATGATAAGAGGTGGGAGACAACAATAATTGTGCATTTGAAGGCCTTGGATCTACATCATTGAAGCTTTAAAGTGGAGCAAAGCTAAACCACAAAAATATCCTCTACAGGTTTGAAAAAAGAATTTACTTTCCATTTCTTGTTTAGAAGATAAAGGAGATAGGGTTTCTTTTGGAGATGGTAGTGAAGAAAGACTATATAGAGTTATAACAGCATCTCCACACGCCCTAGTTCACATGCAGATCAATCCTATCGAAATTTGGCATAAAAGACATGGGAATATTCATTACAAGATAATTCCCTCTCTAAGTCAAATGATAGAGGGAATCCCTAACATCAAGGAAGACCATGAAGGGGTATGTCGTGGATGTGCTTTGGGAAAGAACACTAGGAAACCTTTTACAGGAAATGGCACAAGGTCTGAGGAGATATTAGACATTATTCATTATGATATTTGTGGGCCCATGTCTAATGAATATCTTGTAGTCAGTTACGACTACCTCTCATGGAAATGGTCATACGTTTGAATGACTTACTTAACGCAGTTGAATCCCAAAAAATGATATCTAATATAATGCACTGCGTAATCCCCCATACTTAAATTCAAGAAGAGTCAAGGGATCTCTACTTGAATGGTTCATGAGGCAGAATACTTGCTAAGGTTTTGCAAATGGGGTAGCAAGCT
>APFE030526451.1:197824-228227 GCA_000404065.3 Pinus taeda
TTTCACTAGTTTCAATCCCACTTCTTCACCCCTGTGACCATCACCCGATGCAATGAGTGCTAAGTGAACTATTCAAAAATCATGAGAAATTAGTCAGTTACGACTACCTCTCATGGAAATGGTCATACGTTTGAATGACTTACTTAACGCAGTTGAATCCCAAAAAATGATATCTAATATGTGACCTTCGTTGATGATCATTCTAGGAAGACATGGCTCTATCTTCTTAAGACAAAGGACGAAGTATTTTAAAAGTTCAAGGAATTTGTATCTGAATTGGAGACCTTAACCGAAAGAAAGATAAAGACTTTGGGATCTAACAATGGAGGTGAATACACTTCAAAAGAACTTGTAGCATATTGAAATGAAGTAGGTATTAAGAGGGAGCTCTTTATTCCCTACAACCCAGAACATAATGGAGTAGCAGAAAGTAAAAATAGAACCATTGAAGAATGCATAAGGACTATGATATCTATCTATATCTACCAAAAGTTCTATTGGGAGAAGCAGCCATGACAGTAGTATACATACAAAATAGAAGCACTCATAGAATCCTTGATAATATGACACCGGAAGAAGCATTCACAAGGAAAGAGCCATGTGTAGAACATCTATGAATCTTTGGGTGTCAGACATACATCCATGTTCCAAAAGACAAGGAAAAGAAGTTAGAATCTATAAGTATAAAAGGTATCTTCGTTGGTTATAGCGTTTCATCAAAGGCTTATAGAATCTACATCAAAGAAGGAAGACAATTTGAGGTTAGCAAGGATGTTATATTTGACGAAAACCATGCCAACAAAATATCCAAGGATATACCAATCGAATCTGTTGAAGAAAATGTACCTCTACTTGAAGAAGGAGAGAAATATGACAAGTCACCTACAAACAAAGAAGAAGAAGGACCAAGTGAGTCTATTCAACCTATAACCATTCCCAAAACAAAGAAGAGGCCAAATTGGTTAAAATCTACACTTGAAGATGTTGAAGGACATGGAACAACTAAATGATCTTTCAGAGAAAGAAAAAAACCTAAAATACGCTCTTGATATGCAGCATACATGATGAAGTTAATTGAAACAAAACCAACTAATTTTCAAGAAGTTGTTCATCAAGAAAAATGTTAGAAAGCAATGCAGGAAGAATATTAATATATCATGGAGAAGGGGGTTTGGGAAATCGTTCCTAGACCTAGTGACAAATATGTTGTCACTTCCAAATGAAGTTACAAAATCAAACATGTCATAGATGGAAGCATAAACATACAAAGCTAGATATTTTACAAGGGGTTTCTCTCAAAAGGGAGGAATAGATTATGGGGGAACCTTTGCTCCTACTACCAGGTATACTAGTATTAGATCTTTGGTTTCACTTGATGCTACTATGGGATGATATATCCATCAAATGGATTTCAAAATAGCATTTTCTAAATGGAACCATTGATGAAAAAGTATATATTGAACAACGAGAAGGCTTTGTGATAAATAGCAGAGATACTCATGTTTGAAGACTAAAGAAAGCTCTATACGGCTTGAAGCAAGCTCCTAGGGCTTGGTATGTAAGGATGGATGCATACCTTTTAAGGATTGAATTCGTCAAAAGTTTTGTCGATGCAAACATTTACATCAAGATAGTGAAGAATGATCTAGTTATTATACTTTTATATGTGGATGATTTATTTGTTATAGGTGTGGAGCGCAAAATTCTAGAATGCAAGAAAATGTTGCCAACTAAATTTGAAATGAAAGATCTTGGACTCATGCATTATTACTAGGGCTTGGAAGTTTGGTAGAAACCCAGTGAGATATATCTTGGTCAAGGAAAGTACATAATCAAGATGTTACAAAAGTTCGGTATGATGGATTCTAACCCTATGACCACTCCCATGATCACAAATCTCAAGAAGTTGTGAAGCTCCAACTCTAGTCTCATCATTCCTACAAGCTATCATAGGTTGGTAGGCTCTTTGATATACTTGGTAAATACTAGACCTAATATATGCTTTAATGTAAATGTTTCATTCAATTTCAGTTGAAGCCTTGTCATGACCATTGGATAGTTGCCAAGCATATCTTGAGATACCTACATGGTACAATTCATCACTACCCGAGGTAAGATGGAAAGGTATGATGGAAAGGAAGTTAAGTTAACAGGTTTTATTGATTCTGATTGGGGTTGTAGTGAGACTGATGGAAGAAGTGCTACTAGTGGTTGTTTCGTTTTGGGATCTGTAATGATTTCATGGATGAGTAGAAAACAAGATCCTATTGCATTAAGTAATGTTAAATTTGAATATGTTGCTACATGTTAATAGGAAAAGAAGAAGTTTGGTTAAGAAAAATCTTGTTAGATTTGTTTGAGAAGCCTCTAGATCCTATAATAATAAATTGTGATAATCAAAGCAGCGTCAAGATGTCTAAAGATCGCTTATTTCATGCTAGGACAAAGCATATCAATAACAAGTGCCATTACACTAGAAGTTTGGTACGATATGGGATCGTGAAGCTACAATACATTTCGACGGATGAACAGGTAGCTAATGTGTTGAAAAAATATCCCTCAAATAAGAAATTTTAATATTTCAAAAGCATGATTGGATTGGTTTATGTTATAGATTTAGTTGATAGGGAGAGATGAAGCATCTTGTGGCAAACAAACGCTGGGAGGACATCTAGCCAGCCTATGTGTTGATGTATAGATCCTGAAGTAGGGAGGGTGGCATTGGTCATGGAGCTCTAACCATGGATACACACATAGATCCTTGGGTTGGTGTTAAAGCTTAAAAGCCTTATGGTACCTAAAGAGGCTAAAGATTGAGTACACCTTAGTCCCACCCAATTAGAGTACTTTGGTGAGGTATCTAATCTGTAGCATTGTGTGCGCTATAACTCGTCATAGTTCATATGATTTTGAGATCTCCCATGTACATATATATGTATGTAATTATGAATACCTCCCTAATTAAGAGGGAGTGTTGAAGAATGTAACTAGTGTCGCTCCTCATAGTTATATTGGTCAAATGAAATTTTATTGTTAAATAACGTTAAAAGAAATCATTGGGAAAATATGATGGAAAAGAAGTTAAGTTAACAAGTTTTACTATTTCTGATTGGGGTGGTAGTGAGACTAGTGGAAGAAGCGCTACTAGAGGTTGTTTCATTTTGGGATCTGTAATGATTTCATGGATGAGTAGAAAACAAGCTCCTATTGCATTAAGTAATGTTGAAGTTAAATATGTTGCTACATATTAATAGGAAATGAAGCAATTTGGTTAAGAAATCTCTTGTCAGATTTGTTTGAAAAGCCTCTAGATCCTACAATGACAAATTGCGATAATCAAAGCAGCATCAAGATGTCTGAAGATCGCTTATTTCACGCCAACACAAAACATATCAATAACAAGTACCTTTACATTAGAATTTTGGTATGAGATGGGATCGTGAAGCTACAATATATTTTGACAGATGAATAGGTAGTTGACGTGTTGACGAAATCTCTTTCAAATAAGAAGTTGAAATATTTTAGAACCATGCTTGGATTGGTTGATTTTACAAATTTAGTTGATAGGGAGAGATGAAGCATCTTGTGGCAAAAAAATGTTGGTAGGACATCTTGCCAGCGTATGTGTTGATGTCTAGATCCTGAAGTAAGGAGGGTGGCATTGGTCATGGAGCTCTGACCTTGGATACGCCCCTAGATCCATGGGTTGGTGTTAGAGATTAAAAGCCTTATGGTACCTAAAGAGGCTAAAGATTGAGTACACCTTAGTCCCACCCGATTAGATTTTCTTGGTGAGGTATCTAATTTGTAGCATTGTGTGCATTATAACTCTTCATAGTTAATATGATTTTGAGATCTCCAATGTACCTATATATGTATGTAATTATGAATACCTTGCTAATTAAGAGGGAGTGTTGAATAATGTAACTAGTGTTGGTCCTCATAATTATATTGGTCAAAAGAAATCTTATTGTTAAAATAATGTTAAAATAAATTCATCTTATCAAAATAGATTTTAGGTCAATGATTTTTTGCTCAAATCCTCCATTGAAGGCTTCTAGGTTTTGCCTTGAGTTAGCAGAGTCATTGTCATTTTTATTGGACCCTTCTTGGGATTTTGTATCTTGTGAAAAGAATCATTTTTTAATAAAATGAGTCATTTTTATCACCTCCACACCAAGTCGGCCAATCCTCATGAATTCGGCCTGGATTAGGGTTATTCGACCGAGCAAAAAGGCTATATATAAAGGCAGTTTAACGCGTTTCAAGCACACACTCAACAAGTTCGACCTACAAGAGAAAGAAACAGAAACAAAGGCACGAAGTTGAAGAGGAGGAAGAAGCTATACAATTCAAGGATCGAGTTTTTGGGCATCTTTATCTCACACAAAGTTGTTGTATTGTTGCTAGGGCCGAAATTTATGAATCCACTGCAGGTCTAAAATTATGAAGCTAGGGGCCAAAAATCTGTAGTTGGTCGGTAGAAATTCTGGATTAAAGCTACAACTAAGAATCTAACATTTAGCGACTTTGACAAAGATCATCTATTGGAAGGAAGGGCTAACTTGGTGACTTGAGGAGATCTTTGTCTAGGTCTAAAGGGTCCTGGATTGTCTCGTGTTGATTTGAATCTACTAATGGAAGAGTTGGAATGGGTTTCCCCCTTCGAGGGGTTTTTCCATGGCTGAGTGCCTACATCTTGTGTCTCGTGTCGCTGTGGTACTCATATACATTTTATTTGGTAATTGTTTGATGAAAGATAAACTAACAAAGAAGAAAAAGAATCTAACATAAATCACAAGTAACTATCAAGAAAGAGGAATCAAACCTTAATTTTTATAAGCATTAATTTCTGAACAACAAGCTTATTGCACTCAGTAAAGAGAGTCGAGAACATGGTTCTATGTTCTACAAAAGAAAACTAAGGGTGCACAGGCCCTCCCAGACTTAAAAAGAGTTAAGCACCTAAAATTTTGAGCACTAGTCACAACATTGCATGCTATGGCAGACAAAAGGCTAAGCTTGAGCACAAGAGGAGACATAATTAGAAAGGGCCATAGAGTTATTTTGGCAAGTGTAAGCACTTGCAGCCAATATTTATATGTCTACAATGTTTAGCAACAACAATGTATTAAAGGTCTTCGGGCTTATTTTTCAAGTACTATGGCATGAACAGTCAGCAACTATATGTGTGGCAGCGCTTTGGAATAAATGAGTCGGCAACTTTGATATTTAGCGTATATGCCAAATGTAATAGCACTTTGGCCTATTTTGAATGGCTAATGCATGAAATAGGTCGAAAGCTTGATTTGGCACTTTACACTTGCAACAATAAAATTGCTAAACGGAAGGCATGAACGACTTGGAGTTATGATAATAAAACATACAATAAGGAGGAATTTTTTAGCATAGACACTGAGTCTAGAGATTCACCAGAAATAGAAAATTCCCAGCCAAATTCTATAAAATACCAGAATAAGCAAAGTTAACAGAAAAACTCACAGATTGAGCCCAGAACTACAGATTTGAGATTGAGCAGTTAAAAACGCATCCAAAATATTGGAATGAACATGACGAAGGAAAAAATTGAAAATTCATGCAAAGATATGAAGGCAAGTAAACTAAAAGCTCCAATCCAAAGATGTCAATCCATAATTCTTTAAAAACAGAATTCGAGCAATAAAGTGGATGAGAAATATATGAGAGATTAGAAGTTGTTGGTGCAATGTGATGCATAATGGTGGTATGCATCAAGGGTGAATCAGAGGTTAGATTTGATGTTTGATAATTGAATGATGAATTAGTTATTAGTGCTTTGGTGTGATCATCAAAGATGAATTTTGGTGTTGATGTTGTTGGTGCATATAGTTTGGTGATTTTGCCAGTAATCACAGATTGTTGAAGGAGTTTTTAGGGTAGTTTTGGCGAGTTGTTGCAGTGAGAAAAATTGTTTTTTAATGAGGTAAGAGGCCTACTTGTTCTAGTTTGAAAATGGATGAAAGATGAATCAATAGGGTCAGTAAGTAGTTGCTTGTACATCGGGGGTAGCATCTCCTTCCAGTGGGTGTTGTTAAATGCTTAGGGGCAAGAGTCCCTTTTAGTGGCAGTTGATAAATGAGCAAGGGCAAGAGCCCCTTTCAGTGAAGACTAACAAATAAGCATGGGTAGCAGTCCCTTTCAATGAAGACTGATAAACGAGCAAGAATAGAAGTTTCATTCAGTAGTAGATGATAAAACTACAAGTAGTAGCTTCGGGAGCAATGATGTAATCAAGTTGAAGCTTGTAATAAATTGAAGATTAGTGTCTTTTGTATATGTTGCTCATATGCTTGATGATGATGTTATGTTGTGTTGTTGATTAATGAATAATTTCCAAAAGTGATTGGAAAGTATAATTTGTGAAAATTATATAATTTGGCCATACTACTGATTCACACAACATCATCTTGGAATTACAAGGTAGCAATACAAAAGGATAACCTGACGTTCATGTTTCGATGACAACGAAGATCACATTCATGATTTGAAGGAGCTATGGCTAGCTCTACTCTGATTGGATCAATATAATGTCTTTGTTGATAATGACTAGAGCGGAGTGGTATGAAAGGTTGATCGCATGAACTCTATCACAAATAGAAGAAAAGGTTTGGCTCCATTACATTGAGAAAGATAAAATCTCAAGATCTCCATGTAGAACCAATAGTTGATGTATTGATAAAGATGTGGTCATGAGCTCCCAATTGAAAGAAAGCTAGGAATCCCCTGTATGTTTAAGAGGGAGTAAGAACTGTCCTTGAATGTTTGAGAAGGAGAAACTATCTATTCCCTGATTAAGGGGGAATGAGGATCTCCTCTCCACTTGAGAGGAAGTGATGATGGATATCATATTCTCCATGTGTTATGCACTAGACTAGAACTAACAATTGGAAGTCTAGTCAAGGGACTAGGAAGGAGAATAGAAGATTGGTTAAACATCTGAGATTTCCTTTAGTATAGAAAATCGAAGACAAGAAGTGGATCGACACTCTCACAACTGATTCACACAACATCATCTTGGAATTACAATGTAGCAGTACAAAAGGATAACTTGACGTTTATGTTTCAATGACAACGAAGATCACATTCATGATTTGAAGGAGCTATGACTAGCTCTACTCTGATTGGTTCAATATAATGCCTTTGTTGATAATGACTAGAGCAAAGTGATATGAAAGGTTGATCGCATGAACTCTATCACAAATAGAAGAAAAGGTTTGGCTCCATTACGTCGAGAAAGATAAAATCTCAAGATCTCCATGTAGAACCAATAGTTGATGTATTGATAAAGATGTGGTTATGACCTCCCAATTGTAAGGAAGTTAGCAATCTCCTGTATGTTTAAGAGGGAGTAAGAAGTGCCCTTGAATGTTTGAGAAGGAGAAACTATCTATTCCCTGATTAAGAGGGATTGAGGATCTCCTCTACACTTGAGAGGAAGTGATGATGGATATCATATTCTCCATGTGTTATGCACTAGACCAGAACTAACAATTGGAAGTCTAGTGAAGGGACTAGGAAGGAGAATGGAAGATTTGATAAACATCTAAGATTTCCTTGAGGATAGAAAATCGAAGATACGAAGTGGATCGACACTCTTTGAGGATTCGACAGGTATCCAAGACAAGGGTCGTCGAAGAGGACTAATATTCTTTGAGGATTGGGACTCCAAGATAAGAATAGTCATAAAAGGACATACCTAGTGAACATCTGAATGGGGTATGGGGTATGTGCCTTAAGAGGTAATGTGGTGTCTCACATAAATCCTCCCAGCGTTATGCTCTAATATAAGAAGAGCTTTCAAGTTAAGGCCTTACCATGTTGATAATGTTGATGATGTTGATGATGTTGATGATGTTGATGCTCAAAAGATGCCTTACCAATCTAACTCTTCCCATGAGAACATTTCAGTTTGAAAGGATCCTTGTACTATGTAATTATGAACACCTCCCTAGTTAAGAGGCAGTGTTCGAAAATGTAACTAGTTTCAGTCTTCATAATTACCTTTGTACTTATGACATTGTATGTTTTTGTAAAAAAAAGAAAAATAATTACTATTTTCTAGCATGGGTTTCATGCTTAAGTTAATTTGTCACTAGGTCAAGCATGTTATTCATGCTTCTAGGTTTTCTCAAGTCAAAATGTAGTTTTAAACCCTATAGAGAAATTACCTGCAAACGATTCCTTCAGACAAACAAAAATATACAATGGTGAGAACATAAAACAAATATACACCATATATTTCCCCTTGATCCCAAAATCGAGACTACTAGATTGATTTTTTATTATATTTCTTCAATGTTACAATACATGTATATACATGTCGAAGCATTCATAAACCCCAATACATTAACCCTGGATTAGAACATAATTGTAGTTCCCTTGACCGAATCTACAAAATACCATGGGAAGAAAACCATCATGTCCAAAACTATGTTCAAAACTCGCACATAAGGAAGGAAGTCCAAGTCAACAGGGAGAGAAAGCAAGATCAAGGAAGAAGAAATTTTTCCCTAGAATTCACACACATGTGAAATTTTAGAGATACAAGAGCGCTGGAAATTACAGCGCCATTGAAATAGGCAAAAATTATGTTGCAGGGGCAGAAATTTGAAATTTGACTAGTTTTGGAAGAGTTTGACCATCGTTGAATTGAGGAGACTTTAACTTGCTGGAAAAGCTTAGAAGGAGGGTTAATTGCAGGCTTGTGAGTGGACTTGATATTGGAATTTGGGCCTTGGATTTCTCATTTGATCTGATTCTATAAGAAGAGAAGAGATTATTTATAGGTTTTCCCCTTGAGGAATTTTCGCCCTAGCTTGGAGCCTATATTTTGTGTACATTGTATTTTATGATCTACATGGTTTATGCTCTTGATAATTGTTTGATGAAAAAAATATAATAAAGAATAACAAGAAGATAGCATAACTTCACAAAATTTTATCAAGGATAAGGAGAATTATTTTAATAGCTTCCCTACTTGATTCTCCAATAGTACGCCTCTTGTGACATCTCAACATGTTGACATGTTGAGCCAAGAAACCATGGTGTTGGCTTGATATATATTGTGCCTAAATGGACCATGACACCCCCAGGTTGGCCTTGAGCTTACATGATATACATTTCCCAATACCAGATCCTAAATGATGATGAAGACCACTTGATATAGTTTGGGAGGAATACTACACCCTTTATTGATGCCCACACTTGATCTTAGGGATGCCACATTATCCATGCATTCCCTAAGCGGGTGTTGTTGCTGCGACGAGAACCCTCCAAAATTTTGCACACACTCAAATTTTGGAGCCTACTGTGGATCTTGCGATCAGTCGTTCCATAGTCGCTTCTTGGTTAGTTAATACTTTGAGCTCCCTTCTTGGATTAGAAGTGTCAAATTCACTTGATCACACATGCTTATTCCACAACAAGTTCATGAGTGCATTCTTTTACGCAAGCTTGGACAACCATAGCACGTTCCATCAAGTCTGTGCTTGTGCAATGTCCAATCCATGTTGATAGTCAATGCACACTAACAACGATAGTTTCTCACATTCTCGTTGCAATCGTACTTCTATTTCAGTGAGTTTTGCAAACTGTCGCCTTTGCACACCTTTGTTTTTGTGAGTTTCATTTTCATTTTTTCGCCTTCAATTGTCACTTTCGCTAATGCTTCACTCTAATTAGTGTCATTTTCATGTTATCTTTTCTCTGGCATGTGTTATGTTCACTGTCATCCACATATCGCAAGAGTCGTTCGCACTTTAACAATTGACATCTTTTCGTATGTTACCTGTCGCACAACATATGTATGCTTGGTATGATGGTTTCAATGGGTTATATTTGTGTGAATGAGTTGGTCTAAACATGTAAACATCAGTCGCACTCATTCCTAAAATTTTAAGCACTGTCGCACAAGTGTCATGATGGTCGTCATAAAGGTACCTTTAGTGTCACACTTGTCGTAAAGTCGTCGCAAAGTTGTCACATTGAAGGAAATATGCTATTAACATGTTCCATATAATCTATGTTTTTGTGTCGTCAAAGTGTTTCAAGTGTGTGATCACAGTCAAGTCATATCACCATTCACATTAGCCTCTTCGATCCAAAACTTGGCCACTTTTCAGAAATTTCCCAGCAACCTAGCGTCATCCAACCTTCCTCAACTATGCACTGAGAAATTCCAACCTTCAAGCAACATCGTTTTCCCTTAACACTACGCAATGCACAATACCTGCTTCCCAGGAATGCTACACTACGCAGTTCTAGTGCTCAAGCCCGACCTTGCCTCCTAGAATTGCACAATTCATCTTCCCAACCTGACCTCAACTGTGCACTTCACAATCTCTAGCCTCAAGATCATCCCTTGTGCTCCTGAGTTGTGCAATTGTGCAATGGTTGATCCTGCTCTGCCTCCCAAGATTGCATAGTTTTACGAATGAGTGCAAAAACCCACAACTAAGCTCACTGATTCCAGACACTACATAGTTTGTCTCCCCAGTCCTGCTTGAACTGTGCACTATGCAGTGTCAAGGATCAAGGTTCACCCCTAACTACCTTAGTTGCGTAATTGCACAATCACTAGGCCTCTCTCCCAACCTGTCACTCGGTTTCGGCTCAGCTAGTGGATCAATATGCATCATCTTAGACTAAGGGCCTAGGAAACCGACGTTGTCTCTTTATGAGTGGATTGCAGATGCAGGTACTTTATCATGCTATGGCGATATGATGAAGGAGATAGAGAACGAGGACATTCTAGAAGACACATATAGAGTTCAAGGGATAAGATGATCATCGAGTGAGAAGATGAAGGAACATAAAACTCTAACAGAAGATCAAGATCAAGATCACACGGAAGACTCCTCATCTTAAAGTCATAAGGAGGAGGAAGAAGAAGGACATTTACCATATTTTCAAGAAGACATAAAGAAAGAAGCAACAAGAAGGACAACTTGGCAATGTCACATCATCATGCAGTTCATGTCATCAATGTCATGTTAGGTCTTGTCACAAGTCATCATATTCCACATAATTATTGTGGATTATGTAATTACCTATTCAAAATGTATTGTAAAGTGGAAGTCCAAAGGACACATTGAGAATATGAAGAGTCATGTAAAGTCGAAAAGCCATAGGAAGTCAAACAATCACGAGGGTAGTCAAAGAGTCACAAGGAAGGTGAAGCATCACCTCTTGGTTATATATACACCCTCATTGTATGAGCAAAGGACTTTTCACCTTGGTTCCTCCCACAAGGAATTAGAGAGGCAAACTAGTTCTTTTAAGGATCAAGGAGTGGCTCCAATGCTCCACTCTTGGAGCCAGTCATGTTCATTGCATACATGTGTCTTGGAACTTTTACTTAATAACAAAAGCCTTCATGTTCGGCACATTCTTCATGCATGGATTATGAATATTTGTAAGACTATTATGCGGATGTTTATATTTCATGCTTTCTTTCATTTGTGCTAAAGTAGTTGAACTATTTCAGTTAGTTTAATACTTATCTTATTTAGAATGTGTTGTAATGGTTGTTATTGTTGTCCCATCCTTGTGGACTATTTCACATGATGCTAGACAAATCTTTCCCATTGATTGGTTGTAATGACTGTCGCATCTTTTGTGGACTATTTCGCTACATGTGAGACAGATATCTCTTTTTGTACGTGTCTCTTCTTGGGTTGTACTATTACCTCTCTCTTAGAGGCTCACTTTACTCTTTCCCTCCACAGTAGAAGAACTTTGACACACCTACATCCAAACACTCACCAAGCACACCTCCTTTCCTTCTGAAGGCACCATGCATTCCTCTCTTTCTAATCGTTAGAGGCAAGGAAAATCTATAACAATTCATGGTAATCGGGTTGATATTCTGAATGGGGCTCCTATCCCAAACAGTGTGAGGTCTAATTCACAGTTCACATCGAGAATACCCCTTGGTTGATGGATTTTGAGCACCGTCAACAACTTGCACTAAAAGGAGGGCCAAATGACCAGTTGAATATGTTTTGAACCTCTTATCTAAAATGGCTTACCCTCAAATCTTACTCTTGGGGTTTTTCTTTAATCTATCCATTTGTTAATTTTCTATCCCCGTTGAGCCTCTCTATCACTCGTCTTATTTAAAGTTTGATGGTGAGGATTGAACATCCATAACCACGCACATTTTCGATTTTCTTTAATTTTGTAAATTTTATGAAATTGATGATGAAGAGTTTGGTAGTGTTTTTATTCCTGACCCTTGAAGGTCGTGTTAATTGATGGTGCCATACCTTGCCACCTATTTCTATTCATTCTCTTCATCATGTCCTCAAGGAGCTTCATCAAGACTTTGATAGGTGTAATTACTGGGATATTTGTAAAAGAATCAATTACTTAAGAATGAAGCCTAATGAATCAATTGATGATTTTTCTAATCAATTCCTTCATCTTTCTTATGAATTTCCTGAAGAAGTTATGGATCGGGATTTCTTGAAACAAGAGTTTCAATGTTTGGTTTATATCTCTTTAGACGATGAAACCAAACTGCCTAATTTTTCTACTTCCCCAACTCTTGTGAATCATGAGACACCTCTAATTTCAGAGGAGGAATTTACTTCTCCTTTTGAATTTTTTCTTCCTCCTTTTCCAATTCCAAAAAGGGTGCCTCTATGCGATAGTAATAAAGTAGGAAAATCTGTAAATCAAATTCCTAATCCTTCTTCTCATTCTTCTTCCATTTCTCATGACTCAGAGGGAATGGAGGAAATCCTAGAATGGATCATGAAGGCTATGGTGAAGGATAACTTCCCCATTCTGCAACATGATGTTATTATTCATGACCTTAACCTCGAATCTGATCTAGATTTCTGTTATCCTCTATCATCTACGTTCCATGACTGTTTATATTGTGATATGCCTGATCAATTTGCTCCATCAACTAATTTTTCACACTCTTGATATTCGAGTTGCTGGTTCATATTGCAATCAGATATAAGGAAGTCACATTACACAGTGAGAGGAGTAGAAAGGTGAGGATGCTTTCCAATCTTTATTATTTTTTTCAAGATCCTCCATGTGAAGATGATGTGCTTACATTCCTGGATAATTGTCAATCTGTTAATCTTGGTAGTGAATCATATGCAATCAATTATTTTGATTAATTTGTAGCCTTGGGCAACAATCATTCTGATGATGATGACTCTATTTATGTATGTGATCACGAATGCCCAAGTACATTATCTGATTTTTCAGCTCCTCCATAACATATTGATCTAACGAAATTAGATTTGGAATCTAATCCACCCAAAGAAAATCTCCTTATCAAAACTTCCTCTTCATCTCACTATCCCTTGTGTTCTCTTGTTTGTTATGCATCTACATGCGATGAAGATACTCCATGCTCTTCAAGTGCTTCATCGAATGAGTTCATTTTTCAATTGACACAAGATAGTGAGGTTGTCCATGATGAAAGATAAAATAATCAGATCATTGAGCCAGGTGGATGTTGGTAGCCACCTGTATATTACACTTAGACCCCTACCATTATCTCTTTCAATTTTTTAGTTTCCTTAATTGTAGCATTGTTTACTATTTTTGGCAGTTTATGAACTTTTGGAGCCATTTTGAGGCCCTAAATGACAGTTTTTTGGGAAAACTGGGGCAAAAATGGGGTTTTGACTGATGTTGGCTACTCGAAAGTCATAGTCCTCGGATAGATATTTCTAACAAGGTATTATGTGCGTCAAACGGAGATCGTATGCCAAAGTTACAACCCGAGAAATTGATGTACCAATTTACCCAAAAGGGGCCCATAGTTTTGCCGCTTCATCTCCTAGGGTTAGGTTTTTGGATGTTTAGGGTTTTCCACTATTTCTCACTAATAAATAGGCCTCTGAGTCTCATTGTAACATAGTTCAAAGGCATTTAGCTGCCACATCTCTTCTCAGATATAAGCTACCATTGTCTCTTTCAATTTTTCCGTTTCCTTAATTGTAGCACAGTTTACTATTTTTGGCAGTTTATGAACTTTTGGAGCCGTTTTGAGGCCCTAAATGACAGATTTTGGGAAAACTGGGGCAAAAATGGGGTTTTGACTAATGTTGGCCACTCGAAAGTCGTAGCCCTTGGATATATATTTCTAACGAGATATTGTGTGCGTCAAACGAAGATCGTATGCCAAATTTACGACCCGCGAAGTTGATGTACCAATTTGCCCAAAAGAGGCCCATAGTTTTGGCGCTTCATCTCCTAGGGTTAGGTTTTTGGATGTTTAGGGTTTTCCACTATTTATCAATAATAAATAAGCCAATGAGTCTCATTGTAACATAGTTCAAAAGCATTTAGCCGCCACATCTCTTCTCAGATATAAGCTACCATCGCCCGACCTAGTCTTATTTCCATTGTTTTTGTAAGCATATTTCAATATTTGATATTAATGAAACGAAGTGTTATTTCCGCTGGATCTTTGTATTTATGGTTATATCTGTAATTTTTTGTGTTCCTATTTGAGTTCGAGTCAGTGGTATCAAAACAGTCTGCTCTTTCTCTGTTTTTCTTTGCATGTCCCCAACAAGGTCAGGATATAAGGAATTAGGGCTCGAATTGGTCAAACCTTTGCAAGATTAGCCTCGCAAATCCTGATGGCCTCCTATGGAGAAAGAGAAGAAAGATGAGGGGAGAGAAGATCCTTTCAAAATCTTGCTCGAAGAAGCCCTCGAGCGACAGAGGAACGCGATGCTGGACAAATTTGACTAGATCCTTCAGCAACTACCCAAGGGTGATGTATCTCCTTCTAGTAGCTACTATGGAAGCACCACACCCTTTAAGGTACAAGTTAACTTTGACATCCCCATATTTGAGGGTCAAATATGTGCAGACGCCATAGATAAATGGTTAAATCTGTTAGAAGGATATTTTTATGTTCATGATTTTTCCAGCCAAGAAAGATTACTTTTGCGCTTCTCAAAGTCGTCCCCCACGCAAGGACTGGTGGGAAACCTATTGTAAGAAGGAAGAAAGTACACCCTCACTATTTTCGGTCGCACCCACTTGGGATTCTTTCTAAGACACCATCAAGGAACAATACTATTCTGTCGGGAGCTATGAGGATAAATACATAAAGTGGACCACACTGCGGCAGGGAAGGGACCAAGAAATGCCAAAGTTTACCAATGTTTTTCATACCCTTCGCACGAAGTTGGGTATCAAGGATTCTGAGAAACATTTGGTACTCAAGTACCATAGATTCCCACACAGGTACATCCAAGATAAGATGGAGTTCCTGGGCATCTCCTCGCTCGACACACCGTACCAATATGCTGATAGAATTAAGCAGAATTTTAAACAGAAAAATTAATACTTTAGATCTGTGAATTTGAAGCAAGGGAAAGGCACCCCCAAACCACAAAGCAAAGGGAAAAGCCAAGGCGGGGAGGCCTAAGATAACCCGTCGAAGCCACAAGCAAAGAACAACACCACAAAGACAAAGGAGGACAGAGGAAAGTGGTGTGAGTTCCATAATATCTCCACTCAGAACACAAGTGAGTGTCGAGCTAAGCAGTCACTAGTGGCCGACCTAAAGGCTTCCGAGTCAGACGCATGTTCTGACTCTGAGTCAGAACCTGACAAGGGGAATGACAAAGGGAGGTAGATCATTGACATGGAGCCTAGTGCCACTGTGGCCACCACCAAGATCCCGAAGATTGAGCCTAAAGATCCAGAGGAGGGGGTACGCTTATTCCACTCACATATGTGGGTGAAGGGTTCTCCGCTACAGTTCATTATCGACAGCAGCAGCCAAAAGAACTTCATTTCAACAGAGGTCATGAAGCAATTAGGCTTACCAACTACATCACATCCGTAGTCGTACACCATCGGGTGGCTTCACTAAGGAAAAGATCTTCGCATCAACGAGCAGTCTCGCCTTCCAAGCAACATTAAGCCCTTCATAGATGAGGTATTGTGTGATGTTTCTCCTCTTGAAATTTGTGATTTATTATTAGGAAAACCATACTTATGGAAGTGACATGATGTATGAGTCTAGACCCCACTGTTATTATTTCTTTCAATAGTAAGTTATACAGGATACCAGAGGTAGCCCCACCTAGGACTGAGAATTTTTTTCTTTCTAATTCTCTCTCAAAGTAAGGGGAAGATCCACACAGCAGAAGCAGGTGGATACAGTCGTGAAAGAATACAAGGACATCTTCTCCTCACCCACAAGGGTACCATTGCACTGCCAGGTCAAGCATTCGATCAATATAACTTCTGAAGCACCTCTGCCCAACGGGCCAATATATCGTCGCTCCATTATGGAAAATGAAGAGAGAAAGGTCACATCTCGACCAAGTTCCTCGATTTGTGGGAGCCCAATTGTACTTGTACAAAAGAAGGATGGGACCTAGAGGCTCTGCATTGATTATCGAGCACTAAACAAAATCACTGTCAGGATCAAGTATCTAATCCCAAGGATTGATGATCTTTTGGACCAACTCAAGGGGGCCAAGTATTTCGGCAAGATCGATCTGAAGACTGGATATCACCAGGTTCCAATAGAGCCCACAGATGTATGGAAGACCACCTTCAAATCCAACGAAGGCCTTTTTGAACGGTTGGTTATGTTTTTCACGTTAACAAATCCCCCTGCTATTTTTATGACGATAATGGATGACATCTTGTGGCCCTTCACCAACTCATTCGTAGTTGTTTATCTGGATGACATCCTCATCTTTAGCAAGAGCTGGGAAGAACACTTGCAACACGTTCGACAAGTCCTTCAAACCCTTCGACAGCACAAACTGTGTGCCAACTTGGAGAAATGCACCTTTGGCATGATCTAGGTCTAATATTTTGGTTACATCATAGATGAGAATGGCGTGCATGTGGATCCGACTAAGAACCAAGTCATTCGGGATTGGACAACACTGACCACTCTAACAGAGCTTCAAAGCTTTTTGGGCCTTGCAAATTTTTATCAAAGGTTCGTGTTGGGATTCTCCCTTATCACATGGCCTTTGAGTCAGATTACTAAGGGTGGGGCAAAAGCAAAGTTTTCCTAGTCTGAGTCCCAACATAAGGCATTCGTTGAGTTGAAGCACCGACTCTACTCTGCACCAGTACTCACACAACCAGACCTGCAACATCCATTTGAAATCGAGACATATGCCTCAGGCTATGCTATTGGTGCAATCCTCACCCAACACAAACCTCTGATGGCCTATCATAGTGAGATACTTTCTGATATAATTCGAAGGCTCACCACCTACGATAAAGAGATGTATTTCATCGTGCAGGCTTGTCAAGAATTGAAGCATTACATTCTAGGGAAGGAGACAGTCATCCACACCAATCACCGACCTCTTCAATTTATAAAAATACAAGGTAAGTTTCAGAACAATTGCCATCATAAGTGGTCTACATATCTAAAACAATTCCACTTAGACATTAAATACAAAAAGGCCAGCAGCAATAATGTGGTACACTGCCTCAGTTGACCCCTAGTTGCAGCACTGACTACTGTTCTCAACTCTTATGGCCATGAGACCTCTTGATGGCCGCAACTATACAAAAATGATCTAGAGTTTGCCTCCACCTCCAAAATGCATTATTATGCTATCTAGCCACCTTTTTGTTCCTTCAAGCAAGCATGCCAAGCTGATTTGGGAGGCGTACTACATTTGGGATGCAAGACACTTTAGTGAGGAGAAAATTGTTGTTGTACTACAAAATTACTTTTATTGGCCCAAACTTTGACTGTCTGTTGGGAAATATATCAGATCTTGCACTTCATGTGCCATCGCTAAGCCAACCATCAAGAAGCAAGTCCTATACACTCCTCTACCTACTCCCAGCCAGTCGTGTGAATCCAACTCCATGGACTATAGGTTTGGCCTCCCTTCTACCAAGCATGGTAATGACTGTGTATTTGTGGTTGTGGACAGATTTTCTAAGATGGCTATCTTGGGGGCCTACAAAAACAGCATCACAACAGAGGAAACTGCCAAACTCTTCCTTGAACGAGTATGGGTACATTTTGAGATCCTGTGAGACCATTATATCAGATCGAGATAGCAGGTTCCTAAGCACATTCTGGTCAAGCCTCTTGACTCTATTGGACACCAAGCTCACTAAGTCGACTGCCTTCCATCCCCAAACTAATGGCTAGACGAAAGTCGTCAATAGCATGAAAGTGTACATACTCCACATGTACAACTCCAAGCATCCATGAACTTGGGATGAGAGTCTTTCCTATGTGCAGCACAGTTATAATAGAGCTCTCCATAACTCAATTGGTCGCAGTCCCTTTCAAGATGATCTAGGTTTTCAACTATTGTGTCTGATTGATGTTGCCATACCTCATGCGACTACACAGATAGAATCCACACATGTATTGTCTGAGGCTGATAAAGCGACTAGATTTATTGAAGTCAAATGCCAAGTACATGCAACGACATGATCAACTTCGGGTGCCACAAAAGTTTCAAGTGGATGACAAAGTTTTGTTGCATGTGCAAAAATAATGCCTTACCGAAGCCCATCGGAAGCTCAAACCACTCTAATATGGTCCTTACACCATTACCAAAATTGTGGGAGATAATGCTTTTCATCTAAGCGTTTCCCATTCTTTGTCCTGCACCTAGTGTTCAATGTGGACCACATTCAACCATACTTCCCACCATTACTGGACACATCAGACATTGCAGAACAACTGCCACCAACAGATTTAAACCTAGACTGCATGGAAGAAGCCACAACTGAATGAATCATGGACACATAGGTCAAGAACATTCGCCAGTAGAAGATCCAACTATATCGAGTTGTCAAAGTTGGCCAACTCCTGCACCAAGGAGAGTGGCTCACCAGGAATCAAGTTTAGCAGAAGTTTCTGCATCTCATGGAGGCACTCATTGCAATGGGGACCACTGCTTCCTAACGAGGGAGGACTAATCCAGGCGGATGTTGGTGGCCTCCCACATATTCCACTTGGACTCCCACCATTATCTCTTTCAGTTTTTCAGTTCTCTTAATTGTACCACAATTTACTATTTTTGGTAGTTTTTCGGGTCCTAAACTTCCGAAGTCATTTTGAGGCCCTAAATGACGTTTTTTGGGAAAACCAAGGCCAACATGGGGCTCTGACCTCTGATGTTGGGCACTCGAAAGTTGTAGTCCTCAGATAATTTTTTCTAACGAGTATTGTGCACGTCAAACGAAGATTGTATGACAAAGTTATAACGCCAGGAAGTTGATGTACCAATTTAGCCAAACACGGCCCATAGTTTTGGTTCTTCATCTCCTAGGGTTAGTTTTTTGGATGTTTAGTGTTTTCCATTGTTTCTCAATAATAAATAGGCCTCCAAGCATCATTGTAACACAGTTCAGAGGCATATAGCCGCCACATCACTTCTCAAAGATAGGCTACCATCGCCAGAGCTAGTCTTATTTCCATTCTGTTCGTAAGCATATTTCAATATTTGATATTAATGAAACGAATTGTTATTTCTGCTACATCTCTATATTTATGGTTATATCTATAATTTGGTGTGCTCTTGTGTAAGTTCAAATTAATCATTGAGTATCCTTTCTATCTCGTATCATCTCTTGTTTTGCATGAACTCTTCAAATCACTTGCTCATGAAATTTCTCCATCTCTAGATTTGCAATCCGAAGAATCTTTCGGCTTGAGTAATCTGGTTCTCAAAGTTGTAGAATATTATCAAATCATTGACAAAGATGACTTCAATTTGGTTAATAGTGATCTCATCGAAATCAGTTAAAGAAGTTATCCTCACACCATGCATGATCTCGTTCAATTTTTGTAATGCTATTTTACAATCCTTGAACGTTCCAAGACTTTCCAAAGAGTCGAGGCACTTCAACTTTTTTTATGGTTATGTCAGGATCTAGCAACTCCAGTAAGACCCTTGAACTGAGTCAGGTGTGGTTTTCTTCGCAAAACTCTTATTTTGGCATGGTTTCACTTGATGTAAATTCTTTCTAGAAATATATTTTGCATTGCGGATATGATATTTCCAACTTTCAAGATTTGATTTTTTATCAGATTCAAGATGATTCATCTTCATGCAAATCTCCCATCTCAAACTCGGGTTTGGAATGCATATCTCTCATATAATCATGGAATTGCAAAGTTGATTATTCTAAAGATTATCTGTGGCCAAAGTAATCATACCTGTCGCACTCTTTTGAAAACAATCCGCTCCTTATCCTTCTTGTGAATATTCTGAAGCTAATCTTTTTCTTCATCGCACCTGAATTCCTCTTCATTGTTAGTGAATGCGTGGATTATTTGACGAATCAAATTCTTCTTCACTTTTTTTATGCTAACTAGTTTCATGTGTTTGTTATACTAGCATTCCTTTTTACTCATTTCAACGATTACAATGTTAGTACAGTGTGTAACCAGTTACAAGACAATGGTTTCGTCATGTGAGGAAGATGATTCTATTATGAAAAGCATTTGCAATACCATTCAAATTGATTTATATTTTGTAATTACAAAATGGGAATCTGATGCTTTAATTAGCCTATTTGATAGTGATTTTGTTTGTGATCACAGTTGTTCAACTTACTATTTTCTCATCAACACATCCAATGACAATCATTTTACATCCTTTGATTTTTATGGTTTAACATCTCACTATCCAGGTAATTGTCAAGCAGTGGAGGCTCTTCCGCAATCGCGGATGATTATGTTAAGTCCTCACTATCTTAACGCCCCTGTTGAATATGATCAGATCTATTTTCCCTCACGAGATTCTCATCATAATCTCGTGCCTCTAATTGAAAATTCATCTTTTCAAAGATTTATGGGTTTTGAAGAGGAATATCACGAATTGTACGATCCAATCACTGAATGGTTGGAACAATCTTACCTAGCAAGCTCTATCGCAAATAACAAGTTTTGATCTTTCCTCATGCTTCCTAAGGAGTTCGGTGCAAATGGAGACACATTTTTGAGAAGTTTTTGAGGTTTGTTGAATGATGGTTGTCATAAAAAATGTATGAATATAAACTGGTTACAAGCGGTCGTTATGGCCTACATTTCTGTAACAGGCAAGACCTTCAAATTTTTGTGCAAGTTATTCAAGTTCTTTTCTTTTCTATCGCACTATATTTGTTTTAATCAATCACATCTTTGTGATGTAGGTCAGGAACAATTATGGGGGATACATTGGAAATTCCATCATACATGACCTCGACCATCTAGCTTGTTAGGTTAGGAGTAGGTCTAGTTGCATTTTAGTTTACCTGCACATCCATCCTGCATTTGTTTCATGTAGTTTGTCTTGTGTTTTCTGGTTTTGGTTTCACATCACGGTTTTTCTTTACCCATTTTCTGTCTTTTCTTTTGGTTTTCTTTCCTTGTTGTGTTGTCTTTCATTTCGTTTTGTGAGATCGTGCATGAAGGCGCTCTGTTGGCTCAAAGGGAATGTGGCAAAATAGAAAAAGACTTTGTAACACTGCAACATTTATCTAACTCTCTGTCCTTCTTCCTTGTCTGGGTTACATCTTTTGGTCGATGATGTTCTGATGGAAAATATGATCATTGCATTAAGAAAGCCTTGTGTCGAATCATGATCTCCATGTCTATTCTAGAAACCTCATCCCTTCACTCGGCTTTTATGTTTCGATGTTTTCAAGTTGATCCAATCAAGTAGAGAAGGACAAGGAGAAAATCTAAACGAGCAAGCAAACCTAAATCAAAGGTCTCTATATGTTTCTCTAAAGGAACAACCTCTCCTACTCTCAATAATTCGATATCCCTCTTTCGCCTATAAATAAACAAGTGTCTATGCACAGTCCTATATAAATAAACAAATAAGGGGAAAGAAGAGAAAAGCTTCCTGCACAAAGAGGTGAAGAAAACAACTCTATTACGGTACTGTCCGGGCTCACTGGTGGCATTGCAATGTTTGTGTTCCTAAAGTGACTCCGTTGGGTTATTGTCCACCCTTGTTAGCAGCGAAGCAACACCAGAGATGAAAACTACACTCTAAAAATCTAAAGCTCGCAAACTTCATTACCCTTTCCTGATTCGAAATATTGTGTGATCATGGACCTTATGTTTGTGTTTAACCGATTAAAGGAATAAAGGGGACTATGTTTATGCACAAGGCTAGTGGGGAAGCCAGGATAATCTTAATGATGAATCAATACTTCCTGAAGAACTAGACCCAACATGAAAGAATTGACTAAGGTAAAGAAGTTGGAGTTCTACCAATGTGTCACCAAGTGTTGTCACTGCGATAAACACCGTCCAAAATTTTGCGTACACTCTAATTTTGGAGCCCACTGTAGATCTTACGATCAGTGGTTCCATAGTCACTTCTTGCTCAACTAATGCATTGATCTCCCTTATTCGATCATAAGCGTCGAAGTCACTTGCTCACACATCCTCAGTTCGCAACAAGTTCATGAGCGCATTCTTTTACGCAAGCTTGAACAAGCATAGCATGTTCCATCAAGATTGTGTGATGTCCAATCCATGTCGACCATTAGTGTGCACTGATAACAACAACTTTTCACATTCTAGTTGCATTTGTACTTTCATTTGGGTGAGATTTGTAAACTATCACCTTCGTGCACCTTTGTTTTCACGAGTGTCATTTTCATGTTTTTAGTTGTCGCTTTCGCTTGCCTTCACTCTAATTAGTGTAGTTTTCATGTTATCTTTGCTTTGGCATGTGTTAAGTTCACTATCATCCACATATCGCAAGAGTCGTTCACACTTTAGCAATTGGCATCTTTTTGCATGTTAGTTGTCACACAATGTATGTATGCTTGTTTTGGTGGTTTCAAGGGGTTATATTTGTGTGAATGATTTTGTTTAACCATGTAAATATAAATCACACTCATTCCCAAAGTTTTAAGCATTGTCGCACAATTTCATCATGATCGTCACAGAGTGTACCTTAGTGTCACACTTGTCTTAAAGTTATCACAAAGTTATCGCATTGAGGGAAATATGTTGTTAATGTGTTCTAGATAATCTATGTTATTGTGTCATCAAAGTGTTTCAAGTGTGTGATCACAATCAAGTCATATCACTGTTCAATCAGTATCTTTGGTCCCACACTTGGTAAATTTTCAAAAATTCCCCAACAACCTAGCCTCATCCAGCCTTCCTCAATTATGCACTGCGCAGTTCCAACCCTCAAGCTGCACCCTTATCCCTTAACATTGTGCAATGTGCAGTTCCTGTTTCCCAAGACTACTGCACTGCGCAATTCCAGTGCTCAAGCCCGACCTTGCCTCCCAAAATTGCACAATTTATTTTCCCAGCCTAGCCTCAACTGCGCACTATGCAATCTCTAGGTTCATGCTCATCCCTTGAGCTCCTGAGCTATGTAATTTCAGAATAACCCAACCTCCTCTACCTCCCAAAACTACACATTTTTCCCAAGCAGTGCAAAACCCTACAACTAAGCTCACTAAGTCAAAAAACTGCGTAGTTTGTCTCCCCAATCCTGCCTAAACTGCGAAGTCTCAAGGCTCAAGCTTCAACCCTGACTACCTGAGATGCACAATTCTATGGTTACTATGACTCTTTCCCACCCTGTCACCTAGTTTCAGCTTAGTGAGTGGATCAACATGCACCATCTTAGACTAAGGGTTTACCAAACTAATTTCGTCTTGTCATGAGAGGATTGCAGATGTAGGTACTTTATCAAGCTATGGAAAGATGATGAAGAAGGAGATGCAGAAGGAGGATATGCTAGAAGACACATATGGAGCTGAAGAGACAAAATGATCACCAGGGGAGAAGATGAAAGAACACCGAAATCTAACGGAAGATCAAGATCAATATCACATGGAAGACTACTCATCTTCAAGTCACAAGGAGGAAGAAGAAGAAGAACATGTACCATATTTTAAAGAAGACACAAAGAAAGAAGGAGTAAGAAGGAAAGCTTGGGACTATCACATCATCATGCGGTTTATGTCATCTCTCGTCACAAGTCATCATATGCCACATCATTATTGTGGATTATGTAATTACCTATTCAAAATGTATTGTAAAGTGGAAGTCCAAAGGACACATTCAAAATATGAAAAGTCATAGGAATTCAAACAGTCATGAAGGTATTCCTAGAGTTACAAGGAAAGTGAAGAATCACCTCTTGGTTATATATACACCCTCACTGTATGAGCAAAGGACTTTTCACCTTGGCTCCTAACACAAGGCATTAAAGAGGCAAACTAGTTCTTTTGAGGAGCAAGGAGTGGCTCCAATGCTCCACTCTTGGAGCTAGTGATGTTCATTGCATAGATGTGTCTTGGATCTTTTACTTAATAACACAAGCCTTCATGGCCGACACATTCTTCATGCATGGATTATGAATATATGTAAGCCTTTTGTGGATGTTCGTATTTCATGTTTGCTTTTATCTATGCTAAAGTAGTTGAACTATTTCAGTTATTGTAATACTTATTGAGAATGTGCTATAATGGTTGTTATTGATGTCCCATCCTTGTGGACTATTCAACAAGACGCTTGACGAATCTTTCCCATTGATTGGTTATAATGATTGTCGCATCTTTTGTGGACTATTCCGCTAGATGTTAGACAGATCCATCTTTTTGCGTGTTTCTCTTCTTGGGTGGTACTATTACCTCTCTCTTGGAGGCTCACTTTACTCTTTCCCTCCGTAGAAGAAGAACTTGACACACTTACAACCGAACACTCACCAGGCACACCTTCGTGCTTTTTGAAGGCACCACATGTTCGTCTCTTACTAACAGTTGGAGCCAAGGAAAATCTATAAGAATACATGGCAACCTGGCTAATATTCTAGATGGGTCTCCTATCCCAAATGGCCTGAGGTCTAATTGGGATTTCACATCAAGGAGACCCCTTGGTTGATAGATTTCCAGTACCGTCAACAGAGGGTAACATAAGAATTTTTTATGTTAACATCTTGGTGAAGGAGATGATCCTTGTAGATGCACTTTGATAATGTCCCTTAAGGTGAGGAGCACTTTTGGACCCACTTTGTCACTTGTTTAATTCTGATGCCCACTTTTAGAGGAAGATGTCATGTGGAAAGCCTTTTTCTTCAATGTGTATGGGGGATTTATGAAATTTTTATTATAATAATCATTTATAAAGCTATCCTAAGTGAGCTTGTGACAAATTATCCTATTTGAATGCTTCAAGCATACCTTTAGGAATTTTTCATTGTAAGTTAATGAAAAGTTACTTGGATTATTCTCTCATATAAATAGAGGGAAGTCAATATTGAATAGTCATCACAGATACTCATCTCTCTGCTCTTGAGTGAGTGTGAACTAACACTTTTTTTCCATATTGGATGTAATGGCTAAATAATCGTGTTAATTATCGTGGTGATGATATTTTTGCATGGAGAGACTATATTGTGTATTGATGAATTAATTATTGCATAAATTGAGTAAGCTTAATACTACCTTCTTCCATTTTGCATGTTATTTTCTGAAATTTGGGTATTTGTGCCATATAAACCAGTATAATATATTTTATGAACCCTTTTTTCTATAGGATGTTGCATTGAAACCTATATTGAGAAAGTTGGGGGGGGGAGGGGGTGCTAAATCAGAGTAACAAAATTTTACTTATTTAAACATTCAAGAACCATACTATAATAATCTCATAACTTCAATAGACACAAAATATATTTTTATTGATAAAGTAGATTACACAGTGTTTCTTCTCCTCCTGTTTTCCCAATATTGTCCCTACTACTTTATTTCAAGAATCTATATGAAAATGGAAAAAGAGATTCTAGTTGGGACCTTGTAGGACAAGTTTTAAGGTCAGTCCTTATTTTATGCAATCAAAATTTTCTTGACATTGTAATTCCTAACATGTTGGAAATCATGATAATATTTAAGAGTTGGGGGGGTGGGGGGTTGCGGCCGTGGCCAGGGACGGTGAATCATAATTATATAGTTTTTAACAATTATTTAACCAATCAAACATATCCATTCACAAAATGATGCATCATTCACATACAGCATTAAACACGAGATATTTATGTTGAAATACATACAAGATAAAACCATAAATCTTCTTTTAATTTTAATGTAAATGCAAGCACCAACATCAACTTACATCAATTTTTGTAAGAACCGACTTAGAGGAGGCACCAACATCCTCAAATTTGCAAGCACCAACTTGTTGAAAGCACCAACACCCTGATATTTACAAGCACCAACCCAATGGAGACTCCAATCCCATGATCTACAAGCATCCACTTGCTTCAACCACTAAGATCCTATTTTTATACATTTTCAAACACATATCTATGGGCACCTTCTTTAGTTCTTTCTTTAAGCAATCTTCTTAATCTAAGATCCTCTTGATCATTCACCAAATCTCTCCTTCTCACACCAAGTTTTTATATGCTTATCAGAAATAATTCAAAACTTTAGATCTACAATTAATTTTTGTTATAATAGATCCTTACCTCAATGCTTTAGTCACCTTTAAAATATGATAAACTCTCTTTGCAGGTGGCTTCAAACAATAACTATGTTCTAGCTCTTCTTCTTTGATCCAGATCTGAATCCAACCACTTCACTATCTGCAACTCTTCAATTTTATTATGCAAATGGACAACAACTTTGAATTTCATTTCACATCATCACTAGCATCAACACCAACGAGTCTGTCAAATTAGGTCTTCCTTCTCTCACTCAAATGTCCTACATCTTTAGGTTCATCATCGGCATTACATACACGAAAATATTTAAAATCAGTTGTATATATAATAGGCATGAGAGCGCTTTAAGCACTATTTTAGCACCTTTCCATGGGACTAGATGTTGTAACCATGGGTTTAACCACTCCTGCACTCTACAAAAATTTGTATGTTTCCACTCACCGCATCATAGGCCACATTCACTATTGAACACAAAACCTTCAACCCGGGCAGTATGATGAATGGACATGTAATTTAATGTTTCCCTTTGCACCCGCTATAGCTAATTTGTTGTTTATTGGCCCACCACTCATCAACTAAAACAATCATTGTTCATGACACCATTCCAGTCAAGCACTCCAATTGATGGATACATCACTTGACGTTCATCATCTACTGGAGACATTTTTTCATCTACACGTCTGCCACTAGTCTGTCGCAATCGTCTGCACATTGTTCTTATGTTTCAATGGCCTAATGCCCTAGTAGGTCAGTGATGGGCCAACCTTCCACATCACCGGCTAAGTCATGCATTCATGTTATTTGCTTCAACCAATGAGTTTGCCACATGTCCTCTTGAACATGTGTCACTTTCCAACTATCAATTTGGCCACTCAAAAATGTCAAATCCACTCTCACAAGCTACCATGTGATCATCTGAGCCATGTCACCACCACTCTGTCACCTACATGGAGGTGCCACCTATCCTACTACATTTGTAGAGAACTTATTCACTAGCCAGCTTCATTGTTGTGTGCAAAAAAATACTTACCAAGCAGTCTAATAGACACTTAGGTACCTACTAGCAAGCTCATTGCGACCAAGTGTTTGTGGCTAATTACTTTTTGATTCATCATTTGTTGGCCATCAATGCTCCCTCTAGAGATTGTGTATTAATTTTATGCCATCAATCTGGTGGTATCCACACTCCACACTCAGGTCTCTCTAGAACCATGATCAGACTGGCACCTTATGTGTGTTGCATCACTTCAAACCCAATTTTCTCCTAAGTTGGTGGGAGTTAGACAAAGTTCCATATATCATTGGAATGATCTCTAAACAGGCTAGATAATTGTACACTTTGTATTCTCATTTGGACTAAGGAACTCATGCAGAATGCCTTCAAATATGGATTATGAAAAGGTAGACAACTTACACTCAACAAGTTATGACAACACATATCCAACACTTCAACAATGACATCATTGAAAACATGTTCAAGGAGACCCCCCTAAATTTGAAATAAATGACAACACATACTCAACAATCTTCCAACACACTAAATAGTGTCTCCTTTTTGCATTGATGGTAACAACACTAGACAATGTTAACATTGGGAGATTTGTGCTTCACTACACTTATGAGGCTACAAAATCTAATGTCTACTCCAATGTTTGCTCACTCTCCCCACAAACACTAGTCTGCTCCAATTTCATCTCGAATATGTGCTCACTCTCTCCCCCTTTGACATCATGGAAAATGGGTGTGGCTTAAGATGCAATGTTTGTACAAGGTTCTAATACTTTGAACAAATGTACTCTATGTTTGATGGTAAGTCTTTTATTGTTGTACTAGTGGACTTCTCTGCTATTGTATACCAAGGATTGTTCCAAGAGACAACTTCTCCCCTACTTTAATGTGACAAGATGTTCATGCTAATGACTGTTCCAAACATGTAGACCAATCATAGTGAGACAAAAGTATCTTCTAATGCAATCAACTCTCGTTAAACATTTGCTACCATTTGTCTCTGAAGTATAATCATTTTGCTAAGTATTGAATTTTCCTCTTACTGTCAATCATGTATTTTTCTTCTTGCAACTCACCCCGAGTATGTGCTACTATTGTTGATCGTGTAGCTCTCCCTGAACTTATTTTATTTTCTTCACTTTGACCTCTTGGTATGTAACTATCCCTTGCAAAACTAAAGAGTTTCCTTCTTTTTAATGGAAAAGATTTATGGAAGGGATGAGGGATATAACACTCCCAACATCTATCTTAAATCCTAAAATGGTTCTCTAGAAAGAGGTTTGGTAAATATATCTTGAGATCCTTGAGAATTTGTTTCATCCATAAGATTTAAGTGCAACATGAAGTTGTTTCTATGTACTTGGCTTCAATTGTAGACTGTGACATAGAGTTTTTCTTTTTACTTAGCCATGACACTAAACAATTACCAAGAAATAAGGTTGCGCCACTTATGTTATTTCTCTCATTAATATTACCTACCTAATTTGCATCTGTGTATTCTATTAGAGTGATGTTTTTCTCCTTCAATAACATATGCCATAATCAATAGTGCCCTTTAGATAATTGAAGATTATTTTCATTGAATTCACATGGCTCTCCTTGGGGGTAGATTGGAATCTCATAACTAATCCTACAACTTGCATATTGTTAGGCCTTGAGGATGTTCGATACAGTAGGCTTCCAATCATTAAGCTATATGTAGTCTAATTTTCATTAGAGGATTCATCATCCATGCTCAATTTGCATTTGACCATGGATGTTAATAGGTGCATAATCTTCCATGTCAAATTTCTTCAAAATTTCTCTCAAGTATTTGGTATGAGATATGAAAATACACTTGTCTGATTGAGCAACCTATAAGCCAACGAAGAATGATAGTTATCCCATCATACACAACTCAAACTCCTTCTACATACATTTTGCGAATTATTGACCCATTTGATCAACATCACTTTCGAAAATGATAGCATCCACACACACAACAATGATCAATAGATTCTCATTATCAATTTTAATATAAAGATTATTCTCTATTGTGCCCCTTCTAAATCATTGTTGCTATATATCTCTACCAAGCCTTGGTTACCATGCTCTTGGAGCTTGTTGTGATCGTACAGTGCATTCTTTAGTCTACACACCTAATTTTCATCTTCTGATAGTTGGAACCCCTTTGGTTATTTAGTGTACACTTCCTTTTCTAGATCACCATTTCGAAAAGTTGACTTGACATCCATCTTATATACTCTAAATTTTCGATAGGAAAATTCTAAAAGTATTATTATTGTTACCGGGAATAGTGTCCACTCGGATGTTGCTATTCCCACTAAGATGGGTGGCTATCTTAGAAACAAACAAGTAAAGTCTACTTTCGTTTTCCTTTATGAAAATAGAAAAAAGGAGAACCAAGAAGACCAACCTTGGTCTTGCGCTTGATTTCCTCTCCTTCTTGATAGAGCGTCGTCGCTGCTTCTTCGTCTGCCCAGCTTCAAGGAGCACCTATGAAATCACAACAACATACTAATCGAAGAAACAAAGATCTATATTCATAAATAACACAGGACCAGATGTGTCTTAACCATACAAATGCATATATAAACAAGTACACAAGAATATGGAGGAAACTAGAATAGCTTTATTAAGATGAAAAGTAGTAAGAGGATTACAACCATATATTCCGACCCAGCATCATCCTCCAGCTAGAAAGCCCTTATTCACCTCAAGCAAAGCTTAGATCACCCAACACTATGAATGTACACCAGAAAACCAACAACACTTCTCTATAAGATACAAAATTTCAGCCTCCTGGATCTCTGTGATGAGGGATCCATATATAGATGATTATAGGGAGGTGAGTCATCTTCTGGGATCTTGATTAGTGTCCTCTCTCTGATAGTTCTTGCTTCCACTTGGAGAATGATGATCTCTTACTCATCCCTGGT